>CAIGRS010141929.1:0-16498 GCA_903798395.1 Fraxinus floribunda
GAGTTCGAGGGCACGGTCTGCCGCAGAATTTTTCACCTCCAAGAACCTCTCCGAAACAGCATATCTCCTGTTAATACGCTCAGCTGTCTTCTTGCAATCGTAGACGAGCTGCTCGAACCCATCATTAGCCCTCCTCCACACGTCCCTCCAGGCCTCGCCGGAGGTCACGCGCTTGGCGAACCCATCAAGGTCGCTGCGCCTGAAGGCCCGAACACTCTCCGCGTGGCGAATAGGAACGAAATTTGGTTTTAGGGTTTTGAGATAGTAATTGAAGCGCGGAGTTTTTGCGGGTATTAAAGGGTGCCATGGCAGGCTCGACACCATTACCACGAACGGGGGAGTGAGATTGCAAAAGCCAAAAGAAAGAAGAAGAATTATGTGGAAAGATAGAGAAGGTGATGAAGATATGAAGAAATTTTAATTTAGCCCCTACTTGAGTTGAAGTTAAAGCAAAGTACCCCCCAAATTAATCTTTTTAACAAATTATAGCATTTTATATCCATTATTTTTAAAATACGTTTTTCTATTTCTTATTTTCAATCTTACATTATTCAATAAAATAATATTATACGTAAATTTTAAAAAAAAAAAAATCTTATTTTTAACCTCATATTTTTCAACAAAATATTATTCAAAAATGCATTTTAGGCAAAAAGAAAAAAAAAAAAAAAATGGAGGTTCAAATAGACGTATAATATGAATGAATAAAATCTATTAATATTCCTTGCTTGTTTAGTAAATCTTTTGTTTGCTGAAAGTTGATCAAATTTTATCCAAGCATCGAATTAATTCAAATTTTTACCCACTTTTTTTTACCATATTTAATGAGATATACCAACTTTCATTAACTTTTAGTTACAATACACAATCCCTGGTTGGCCCCAATCACTCTTGTGGCAACGGCCAACCCTCCCACTGCCACTATCGTTGGATTCTTTTCGAGTCATTGAGTGTGTCTATTCTACTGATTTGGTAAGGTAACAAAGAAATAATAATCGGTTTTTATCAAATTGGCATTCACTTGACAAGGTTGAAATTGATTTTGTCTATGGAAAACAAAATCTTCTAGAATGCCTAAGTTGTACCAACAAAACACAAATACAACCAAACTTGAGTTTTTGAAGAGTTTCGATTTAAATTATTTATAATTTTAAACTTATATAGGGTATGTTTGAGCCACATTATTTTTTAAGAATGTATTTCGGAATAGTAGATTGATGGAGAATATGTGGTTGAAAAAGAAGGAAAAATTATTGATGTGATGGAAAATATTATTTTATTGAAAAATGTTTGGTTGAAAATAAGCCCCCGTTTGACACCCATTCATTTCTCTTTCCCATTCTCATTTTTCATTTCAACCACACATTCTCCTAATAAAATAATATTACACACAAATCAAAAACTTTTCATCAATTTTCCACAACACATTCTCACATCAATCACTATTCGAAAAATTCTTTTCAACTCAAAATGGGTTTCAAACAGGGGCTAAGTAGAAAAATGAGAATGAAAATTTCAATTTGTACCAAACATGGGCTTATATCTCAACTTTTATATCTNCACATTCTTACATCAATCACTATTCGAAAAATTCTTTTCAACTCAAAATGGGTTTCAAACAGGGGCTAAGTAGAAAAATGAGAATGAAAATTTCAATTTGTACCAAACATGGGCTTATATCTCAACTTTTATATCTACTAAAATATGACGCCCACGTGGTATGTCAAACACTTGTCCAAGAGATATGAGTGCCCATAAATGCTAAAAGTGTGTGTGTGTGTGTGAAGAGATAGGGCACGACATGTGTACTATTAGAAGTATGCCATAGTGTGTTTATTGAGCGTTTGTTCCCAACATGACGTGGTTTATGTTGGACATGAACTTTTCATCGTAATAGAATTGTCTGTGCATCTTATTGTGGCATTGTTTATGAGGGGTTGGACAAACTAGTGCTTGTTTTTTGGGGCATCGATTTTGGATAGTTTAAAAATCACCCAAAAACAGTGGTATAATTTTTACTGGTTCCCTCAACCCACTAAATCGACTATTTTTGGCATTTTCTAAATTTATCATTTACAAAATAATTATTTCCAACAAATATATTTTGTTTAATACTAACTTATAAATAAAGATATATTGACTAAAATAATTATTTATAAACAAAAATATTATATCATAATTAAAAAATTACTTATAAGTAATCTTACTAATAAGACAAAAAATCACTTATAAAATATAAAAATTTACTTATAAGTAAAAAAATTGCTTATGTGTAAAAATTATTTAAAAGTACAAAATTAACTTATAATTATAGAGTTTGTGTATAACTAAGAAATACTAATAAGTAAAAAAATTCACACAAGAAACCATATATTCAAAATTTTACTAAATGACATATATATAACTTTACTTTTTTTTAAAAAAAAAACTTTTAAAATCGATGAATAATAAACTCTCAAGCAAGGTTCGAATTGTTTTAAAAACAACTACTAAAAACACTTATAATCGGTTGCTCAAAATCGATATTTAAAAGAATGCTCGTAACTGATGCGTTGAAACTCCCAAACAAACTCTAAGGGTGTGTTTGATTTCCTAAAAAAAAAAACTTTTAAAATCGATGAATAATAAACTCTCAAGCAAGGTTCGAATTGTTTTAAAAACACTTATAATCGGTTGCTCAAAAATGCTCAAAATCGATATTTAAAAGAATGCTTGTAACTGATACGTTGAAACTCCCAAACAAACTTTAAGAGACTAATTATTTAGTGCATTTAACTTGGAGAGGTTGCAAAGGGTAATTATAATTTTTGAAACAAATAAAGCATCTCTCTTATGAAAATATATTATTTACAACGTTCTAAATTTGAGGAAATAACAATGAAATAATTTTTTTTGCACTAAATTGGTATTATTTGGACAAAGTTGAAATTGATTTAGTCTAATTTTTTTAAAAAAATATATATATATTTCTCATAAGAAAATTTATTAGGACAATTTTCAAATGATAATACTTTTAAAAAAGATTTATGTTTTAAAAAATATCTCAATTTTGTGTTCCAAATTCTTGCGCCCACCTGGAAATAAACTTTATAATCTCAATATTAAATTGAATATTCTACTAAAATGAGTTTTTAAGAAAAATAAATAAATAAATTTTGAAATAGTGATTATTTGGGAAATGTTAAAAAAAAAAAAAAATTAATTTACATGAAAAATATTTTATTTCATGATTAAAACTGCATCTGAGAAAAGAATTGAGTTTCGAAAGCCCACAAACGCACACGTGGTCACACCCAAGGCCGTGGGTGGTAGTGTTACACACCCAAGGTGGTGGGTGGTACAAATCCAAGAAGTCACACCTTCCACGTAAACAAAAATAAGCTAAAAATCAATTATTATAATACGCTTGTATCACCGTCTTCTGGATTCTCTCCCACTCCACCTGTTTTCACATTTTCCCATATAATATCCAATTTATTGTCCCCAAAACATTCAATTCAGTTCAATTACAATAACATTGTTGGGTTCAATTGTGAATTCAAATAAAATTAGGCTGAATTCGGACTTATTATCGGTTCAGCGATGGGGGACGCGCCGGAGAATCAAGACGTCGGCGGCGAAGTTTCCAGACTCGTGGAGCAAGCTAAGGATTTGCAGGACTCTGCGGCGGCGCTAATTAACCGCAAATCTCGTGAAGAAGAGGCGCTCCGCCACCGCGTCGCCTCACTCGATTCCCGCATCAGCTCCCTCCGCTCTTCCGTCCGGAATACTGAGCACGCCGACAGAGTATGGATTTTGCATGTATTGTTGTTCATGCATATGTATGGTTTCTAGTTATTGCTTATGTTCTCCATTTTTGCTTTTATTCTTTTGAAGTTGGAAGAGGAGTTAATTAAAGCAAAATATATATTGAGTGAAGGAGATGCAGCAGCATTTCTTCCCATTAAATCTCATGGTGAGGTTATTCTATACTTTTAAATCAGTTTATAAATTTTCTTGTCGTTTATGTACATCGTATTTAGTTTTTAAGCAGAACTAAAGAAATTTTATTTGTATCTGTTGTTATGTGAATGCAGGGAGGTTTCTCAGGATGTTTTTGGGTCCCATTAATGTTCGGGCTAACAGGAAGGATGTGCAGTTGAAAGTGAAAGAGGAATACAATCACTTCAGAGTACATTAATTTTCCTTTTTAAGTTGTGGCTCTCTTGATAGAAGCTTAGACAGCCAAAAGACATAATCAACTTATTAACTCGTCAGTCTATTAATTGTAACCATAATGCATGTAGCATCTCCAGGAAGTCTAGGTATAGAAAGTCACGAAGCATTTCAATTTTGTTATCATACAAAGAACAGTACTATTGGGGAAATATATGGACGCAGTACTAGCTTTTGATTGTTGTAATTTATTGGCTCATGTCCTTACAGAAAGATGCACTTAGGCTAGTGATGATTTCTAGTACAGGAAGCTCATTACATTAGTGGTTGTCTGATTAGCTTTTGGCCGTTGATTGTTGAAATAATGAAGTTAGATGCATCTAGTCATGGATTCATTTGTAGATCTAATGCTTTTGTCGATCATTTTACAAAAAAAAATAAAAAATCATGTATTTGTAGAAATGTTATTTTCCTGGTTATTGACGTTGTCTATGATCTCATGACAGGATAGAACAGCATATTTATTCCTCTTTTTTCCGTCACTGCTTTTGATGTTAAGCTCGTGGATATGGGATGGATGTCTGCCTGCATTGCCAGTTCAACTTTACCAGGTATTGTGTCCATAAAAGTTTCTTGCCCTGGTTTATAATCTGTTGGTGGTCATGCATTTTCTGCAGAAAGTATACAAGAATCTATTTTTTACTACTCAAACTCTTTCTCCAGGCATGGTTGCTGTACCTTTACACGGGGTTAGCTCTGAGGGAAAACATTTTGAGAGTCAATGGAAGTGATATACGTCCATGGTAATCTAATATAATTTATGCTTCTTTTTGGGGATTTAAGCTGCAGCATCTCATTTGACTATTATGAATAGATCTTTATTTTCTCCTCTGTTAATTTCTGAGCTTGTTCACTATAATAGTTTCATTTCATCTGGACACAGAAGAGTTATTTTTTGGTTTACCTGCTTTTATGGCAGGAATTGAATGTAGAATATCATGTGATTGGGTGTTCAACTTGAATAATATAAGTTAGGAGATGAAACAAGTGTACTTCTCAATTGGAGTACAAGCAGGGGCAGACCATTGTGGGGAATGTGGTTGTATGGAAGGTCTGAACAGGCTGTATCTCTTTTGTGACTATTCTAGTGCAGTTCATTCACTTATTTAAGCTATATGGAAACTATAGATTGTTGTGAAGTAACTCCTGTTAAGGGAAACAAACTGAGGAAGATCATTTATGTTAACGTGCGAGAACATTTATGTGGAAAAATGCTTCCTTTGCTCTCTGTGATGTTTTTAGTCATGATCTGGTTTCTGAAAATTGCTTTTGAGATTTTTTATTTGTAGGGGTTGGGGGATGGTGGAGCTGTGTAGTTAAATGTTTCCACCAGGTTTGCGTTAGGTGCTATTGGTTGAACTACTCTGCTACTGTTCAAAAGCAAAACAAAACAAAAAATTTGCAAAAATTTGGAAATTGTGGCTCTGAATTGAGGTACATTGTCCAATAGGATTTTATAATTGTAATTAAATTGTGTGCTACTGAGTTTCATCTAATCGTCAATGATTATTTTCTAGATCTTTATTATCGCTATTTTAGATTTTTTCTTCAGCTAGCCATGTTCAAGATCAATTGTGGTATACTAGCTAATTTGTTTCTTTTAGAGTTTGTTTGGTACAGATTTCAGTAAAAGAAAAATTATTTTTTTGAGAATGTGTGGTTAAAAGGTGGGGAAAAGTTATGGGTCCCAAAGAATTTATGATTGAATATGATTATGGGGAATAGGATTTTAAAAAAGTCCTTCACAGACGAGCTCTTAGTTACTAAATGAAGATGGAAAATAATCTCCATCGTAAAGTTTCGGAAGATATGTTTCTTTTCAATATTTTCCTTTTGTTTTTGTCATGATTCTAGAAAGTTCATTGTATTTACTCTCTTTCACGTACAGGAACTGCAAAACATTTTGAACGAGTCATTATTTTGCTCTGCAGGTGGATTAAACATCACTATTATGCTATGGCTATGGCCCTCATAAGTCTTACCTGGGAGATAGAGAGGGGACCACATTGTGCCCAGAAACAGGTATTTACGTGTTGCTTAACACAAAAAAACTTATCCATCATTCCACCAACTCAAAGAATTACATGCTGTGCTTGTAGTAATTGGTTTCCATGTGCATTTATTATTTTTCTTGTTTTCTTCTTTCATCTTTTCAGGTAAACTGAAAACAAAATATTCACATGACAGGTGTTTTATGTATTTCTCATGACACAAACAAACATACACAAGAACCCACTAACTCTCAGATTTATAGTCATATGCTTGCAGTTCTTTCTTTTTTTCTTCTTTGATCATGTTGGGTTGATTGAAGATGAAAATGATGATTTCAGACTGGGGTACAGCTATTCCTCTATTGGGCAATAATGCAAGGGTTTGCCATGATTCTTCAGAATAGATATCAAAGGCAAAGACTCTATACACGTATTGCATTGGGAAAGGTACACATGAAATCTTTGGGTTTATATATCCAACAAGAACTTGTGTGCTTTATCACTTATTTTATTTTATTTTATTTTCCTATTCCCTCACCAAAATTTTACCTTTTCTTCTTGTACTTCTTTTTTTTTTTTTTTCATAATTTTGCAAGATTTCTTACCATATTTTATTTTAAATGGTACTCAGGTATTTCTTTTTATTGTAGGCAAAGAGAATGGATGTTGTTGGGGGAGAAACTGCTGGTGTGAAGGGTCAGTTATTGTTTTTGTGCCCTGTACTCTTCGTCTTACAGGTATCTTTTCTTATTATTATAACAATAAAGTATATGTTAACAGAGACATTACTGTCTAAAAAAAGTTCAGCTTGGTCCCTTAGTGTTTCCCCATTTCTTTTAAAACCTCAGAAGTCGATATAATTATAGAATGCATTTTGATGTTTGATTTCAGGGTTTTGAAGCATACCTTGGACTGAAGTTGCTTAAAACTGCACTTGCTGGATTTAGTTCTGACTGGCAGGTAAAGACACTGAGAAAATGTACATTTTTATGGACGTCTTTCGAAGTCATTCTTTTATTTCGCGACTTGCAACTTTAGTTCAATGTCTGATTTCAGGGTGACTAGCGATCTGTTCCATTTACATTTATGCCACAGTTAGTGCTTGCTTGGGATGCTTTTAAGTGGTTATAAGTTTTGGGTCTAATGAAATGTGTGAATAATAAGTGAGTATAGTAAGTTGTGGATTATATGAAAATAAGTAAGCTGTGGATTATATGAAATATATGTGGATAAAAATTAAATTTGACCCGCGTAAAACGTAAAATTTGCCAAACATGTAGTTAGCTAGGTCTTATGATGTACCCATTTCAGGTAATTACCTGTGGGATTCTTCTCATCATCATGGCTGTTGGGAATTTCGCTAACACAGTGCAGACGCTGGTAACAAAGTCTCGGGTTAAAGCCAGGATGAGAGGAAGGAACAGGCAAGATGCGGATCAGGGATCCGATGGGAAGAGTTTGTAATTGGATTATCGATAGATAAGCTCGTATTTTCACCGAGTTTGAAATAATTTGATGTGGATTCGGCTAACATTATGCGGTTTTCATTTCCCTGCAGTTTTTTGAAATTTTTCCTGTTGACCTTTTAATGACAGCAACTTTGTATAATAGGATTTTTAAAGTTCAATCGAGTTCCTTGTGCTAATATTTTATAATACATACTGTGTTGAGCAAATGTTTTATGTGCATTACTGTGGTTGCATTTGAAGACATTCTTTCTTCAGTTACTCGTTTTATTTTCATGTAACAAGGTGTCATCAAATTTTGAACTAAAGCGGGATCATATCATTAAATATCGCCGCACACCAAACTCACAAATACAATGGGATACAATACAAGTTCCACACCCGACATTCCTTGTGTATAGANGATGTCCGGGTCAGTTTGCGTGCACTTCGACTAATTTCACGGACCCTGAAGTTTACAGTCGTTTCTCACCTCAGTGGCTCTGAGGGGACTCGAATTGGTGATCATTGGGGAGCAAATCCAAGGTCTGACCAATTGAGCTACCCCTCAGGGTTAATAATACATACTGTGTTGAGCAAATGTTTTATGTGCATTACTGTGGTTGCATTTGAAGAAATGCTTTCTTCAGTTACTCGTTTTATTTTCATGTAATAAGGCGTCATCAAATTTTGAACTAAAGCGGGATCTTATCATTAAATTCTGCTGAAAAAGGTATGGAAAAACCATCACCACATCTCCATCGTCCCAAATATCAACTCCCAAGTCCAACCACTCAAACCTCCCTAAGCACGATCGTGTTAATGTTAAGTTTGAGGGAGCCGTACGGTTCCACTTCCCTAGAGGGGCGATCAACACACCCAACAGCTTGTCCCTCGTCCAGCAAGAGCCCTACAGCAGGCTCCAAGATGCTGTCAGCCTCCCGTGCCCCTCGGCCATGTTCAGCAACATTCTTCTCACCCCAAATAAGCCACAAAACACAGCAAATCCACTCAACCAAGTCCCTATCCAGTTGCTGGTGAAAAAGAAATTGAAAGTGTGTGTTTGATATGCGGGGATAGAATAAAGGGCCAACAGCCGGCTGCCTTCCATATCTTCTTGATGCGGGACAATGGAACAAAGCATGCTTGCTGTCCTCAACAAATGGGTTGAATAACGGAAAGATGGATGAAATTCATGCATTTGGACACCTATTTTTTGAAGGTTGAGGATACAATAGCCAAAAAAAGGTTCGAAACAAATTGCAGATATCCTGAAAATTTACCCTTTTTTTTTTTTTATCAAATAGACTAACCCCTTTACCTTCTATATGGTGACAAGAAGCATTTTTAACTGGTGTTATGCATAGATTTTGATATCGAGCATTGCGTTGCACGATACTCGAGCATTACAGTATCCTCCGATGATCATCTTCGAGCAACATCATCATTTAACAGGAATATCCCTTGTCATTCATTACTTAGAAGAGAAATGTCGTTGAACAAAATTATGAATTCTCGATTCATTCATCACTTTTTCAAAAGAAAAGGTTGTCGAACAATATTACGAATCCAAGATTAGTCAGTAAGAAGCCCATGCCGAGCGTGTTGGTGTTGTCTCGGGCAGAAAAAGGTTAGGAACTGAACTTGACTGGAACAGACCAAGCTTCTCCAGGAGTTTCTTTATTAACACACCAGCAGCATTTGAAGCACCCGAAACCACAAACCCCAAAATAACGTAGCGTACGACAGTTGTTAAGTACAACTTTTGGGGTTGACTCTGACAGTGCGCCTTTCCGATTGCTAGCATAACAATGCATATAAGAGAAGCGACTGCAACTGCTAAAAGCTTGAACTCTTTGTCGTCACTCTTGAGAAACGAGAAACCATACGTCACTGGAGGCACTAAACCAAATATGAAATATGACAATAGGGCAACAGCTGCATGAAGCACGAAATTCTCTCTTCGACCGAGGAGTTCTCTGTAACGATCTCCGTGCTCAGTTATTTGATTGGAGACTTGTTCTATACAGTTGCTCTTTAGATCCCAAAGCTGTTCATTGTACATATAACATAAGAAGCATGTTGGCACTGAACCATACAATAGAGAAGATTTTAGCTCTTTTTTTAGTACTCTCAAGCACTATCGGCTCTACCTTAGCAAACATGTCATAAGAGCAGGGGCGGGGCAGAGATAGAAATTCGGTTGGAACGGGTCTACATGGGTAATGTGCAGATAGGTGATACCTGAACCAAATTACTACTTACATTGTGAATGATGAAGAAAAGTCCGCCAATCAGATTTGCCAATCCCAGAGCTATAACAGTCACTGCAGACACGAAGAAAGGTCGACCAGAAACGTAGAGATGGTTAAGATTGGATGAGTCAACTCGAACAATAAAGGAAATCAGGTTAAAATTTTGTTAGTTTATTATACTATGCAATATTGTCTAGTAATGTATACCAAACATTTTGTGAGAGAACACATTACTTCATATTGTTCCACCAGTCGATAAAAAAGATTTGAAGAACACTTACATGTGGCAGTATCACCCCCGGCTGCAGATGACACAACACTTAAGCTAGTAATTGATTCAGCTAGTCCACCATATACTATGCTCTTAATCACTTCAATTTCATAAGCTTTTCTTGTTTCAGTTTCACGATCAACAGCACAAATTTGAGTCCCCGAATGCAATGCACTTTGTGTTTCTGCAGAAAGGATTTTATCTCGTGTACTTTGGGAAGCAGCTTCTTCTATTGGTGGCGAATCTATAGTTAGTACTGTATGTAAGCCTGCATCAAAATGTACATGACAAAAAACTTGATGGATAAGTGTGAGACCAGTGAATATGCCGTCTTAAAACTATGAGGTCGTTCTATTGATTGAGCAGACGACATTATCTGGATAAAGGAAATAAGTTATTTTACTCGTAAAAGAAGTCCATAAGAAGAGAGATTTGTGCCTTGTTATTTGAGCAAGTTTTCTTGACCTAAGAAGATGTTACTGTTTAAAGAATAATGACTGCAAGGTGGGGGCAAAATTAGCATGAAGTAATTGACCATCATATAAACTTGAAGATATTCTTGAGAGTTCGTTTATTAAATTTCCACCACCTTTTATGACATAAGTCAACCGTTTTAATTAGTTGTCTGCTGGGAAAGGAGACAAAGTTCGAGTCTTGTTAATGGCATCATATTTAGGGAGTACTTGTGATTTGTGAGTATAAAGACAATGGTGCACGTGATAGGACAAGAAAAAACTACTCCCAATGCGTAGATGAATTTCATTAAATATCATAAAGTAAATTAATATGAAGATTTATTACATACCTGCATCTTTTTCCGAAGCCACCTGCTTGATGTCTTTTGCAATGTCCACTGGTCTAACTTGCATAACAGGAGAGTCTTTTATCAATGATATGCTGTTAACTTTATGAGACTCATCCATATGGACTTCCAATTTGGTTGTGGTGATAATATGCTGAGAAACTACAGTAGGATAGGCTCCACCTGTCAATTCAAGGCAACATAATCCTTCTATAAAGTATCCGTGTCAAAAACCAGGATGATAGACTCACGTAGAAAAATTGGGAATTTCACACCAGATATTTAATAGTGAACTGACAAGAAGACTGATCATATACCGTTTTCACAACTTGTGAAATTTGCATTTTTGGTTTCAACAACAGAACTAGTTAGAAATGCAGCTCCAACATGTTGCTCATATTCATGTGGAGTATCTTCTGGTACGTTCATTTTGCTATCCACTTCTGATTCTGTAAGCACTGAAACTTTTGATGTCGACGACAGGACAGAATCCTCATCTGCTGATGAACCATCAGTTATGCACAGATTACTCCAATGAAAATGAAATATAGACGTAATTTTAAAGAATTGTTTTCAAGTTTTATACCAAATCTTTTTACTGGAGAAAAATAAAATTAGGGAATGAATATTCTTATAGCGATGCCTCTTGGATTTTGGAAGGGAAAAGGCCGTCTTCTTTAAATTTTGAAAGGGCTGGGTGTTTTTCTACCTGCACTTCCTTTTTCTGTTATCGGATTGGTCATTTGGCCGTTCTCTATTTTCTCAAGAGTTACCAATTCCTTGGTTGAAGAAATTAGTAACTTTAATCCACCATTTGGAGAAAGTAAGGCACCGTTCTCTACAGATTCTCCATTAGTGGCATGTGTCTCATTAGGAGTTCTTGTTACTGATAGATCTCTTTCACCGTTGACTTGAACTTCTTTGGTTAACTTTGATTCTTTTAATTGATCACTTGTATACGCTTCCAAGTGTTTGACAGTGGAATCTGTTACGCCAGGGTGAAAGGAATGTTGTTGTAAAGAGAAGACAAAACATAAAATAGAAATGTATCAAGAAAAGGTGCCACGGAAGGAGAAAAACAATCTTGAAAGTATGGTCAGTAATATAATTGCCAGCAACAACATTGGAAAACAGGCTCCACATATTTTCTCAAGGCTCAAACACAGTTTGCATGTACGAGATCTAATTTCAGCTTCCAAAGAAATGGTAGAATTTGGTACCCTTACCAATCTTCTGCAGCACTGGATAATTATCTCCTGTGCCAATTACACCCATGCTATTTAACGAAGGTCCTTGCCTTGGAGAAGATACAATCTTAGCGTTACCTTCTACAGATTTGTTAGTCTCGACAGTACCTACTTGTTCTTCAGAAACACGACCAGGAGTGGATGCTTTTCGGTCTGATGACGATTGATCGGATTGATCGCCCAAGTTAGAGGACAACATGAGTCCACCATCAACATTTCCCACTTCTTGTCCAAGTCTACTTCCTGTACAACAGGATCAGTTGAGTTCTAGAAACATAGTACTATTCAATTGAGATATCTCTTTACAAAATTTTACATAATGTATGTTTGGTGTGTATATCAAACAGGTGGACACTATAATGGATGAGATTTAGAGCCTGTTTGGGAGAGCTCAAAATCCAATTAAAATTGAAAAAGTAGCAATTATTGGGTCTTACTTATCTAATAAAAGTCAACAATAACAGCTACTCGACTAGTTTTTCAATTTTAATCCGATTTTAATCTCTACCAAACACACTCTTAAGTTTCTTTTACTTTCTTATTACCGTTGAGCATTATCCAGTCCTCCATACTAAACAAGCTATATAGCTCAGATGAGTCTTTTGAACATATATACAACAAATTTTCCTCTCTTATGCCAAAAGTACATTAGCCAATGCCCCCTTCCATTCATACTAGTGAACTTTTCAATTGATGGTTCAACAGCCAAGCTTGACCACAAACCCTGGGCACAATATTTCAATCTATGCTCTAGAGATTTCAATCAAATAATAAATGACATTATCTACATTGATCCATATCCCCTCTGCCCAGCAAAGATTATAAGCAAATGACATTTTCTCCTGACATGCTATAGAATAGGAAACATCCAAACTTCAAATGCACCACAAAGATTTAGTACCCCCGTGATTTAGACAGTTGACTGGGTTACATAAATTTACCTTGTTCAACTGTCGTCTCCTGCCTAGACGCAAAAATGGAGGCAAACCAGTTCTTTTTCACACTTGATACTTGTACATCCTGGACGTGCTCTTTCATGTTTTTCTCTCTGAATCTACCAAACAGCTTAAACCCATTCCCTGGATATTAAAATGAAAAATTAAGTTTCTGAATGAATATATGATAATATCTTTCACGGCAAAGTTGAATTCCACTTACTGGAGATATGAAAGGAACATTGTTTAATAAGGCTATTAGGAGGAGGAAGAAATAAAGGAGTGGTTTAGCATATGCTTTATTGTAATGTGATAGCAATATATTTGACTCAAGATAAGAGATAATAAAATGTGAGACAACGCCTATACTACATCACTCCAGATAAATTATCAAAACACGGCATCTATGATATCCGATCTCAAAAGTATAGCAAATATAAAGGCATGCTTGGTGTATGGTACTAGATGGGATTGAGCACAATTAAGGAAGAACAATAATTTAAAAACTTGTCCATTGTATTGGACAGAACTATCCAGTATTCTGCATCAAACATGCCCTAAGATCACGATGCACAACTTAGTTGACGCTGAAAAATTCTTACTTGTTGGAATGAAAAAACTGAAGCATGATAAGCATCTGAATATTTCAGGCTCTCTATCGCTATCATTATCATCTGCATTTGGTGATGGAATACTATCGACGCCAATATCATCCGTAGGATGAACTTGATCCCGGGTTTCCTGCACGATGCCAGTAACCACCTTGGAGTTGGCTTCGCTTTCTAATTTGTTACGCTTAGCCTCTTCATCGGAAACTTGAATATAGCGTTTTCTTTTACGAAGAATAACCCTTCCAGTGATACAAGAATTGCAATTAGGACAGTATAAATCATGAGTGGTCTGCTTCTGTAATACCCTTTCAACCTCTAATTCCGTCAATTCCAGTTCATCCCCAATAGCCTGATCAATTTCCACATTTACTATCTCTTTTGAAGACTCGTTATTTTCAGAAGATCGAAGACTTGAAATCGACGAAATATTATCCTCGAGATGTCCTTCATGTTGACTGTTTAGTGTGGAAGTAGAATTGTTCTGAGCAACAATTTTTTGTGATGAGATGTCTAGTATGTCATGTTGACGATTTTTCTTGATATGTTGTTCTCCAGAATGATTGGAAGTAAATTCAACACCTAAAATCATATGCCAAGTAACCTCTCATTGCTAAATTTATGGTTAAATGTGAAACTTCAGCAGCAAATCTACAATAGAACGCAGTTATCAATTTGGAAAATTGCATTGCCATTAACTTGCATGCAAAGGTAGAGATAAAAATGTTAAACAAAAGAAAAAAGGTCAGAGGAGCAAATTTGTTACATCTATATTCTATTTGGACATTCAGAACGGTGCATGTGAACACAAAAATAACTATATCATTAGCCAGAACCAATGGAGAAATTATAGTTCATCATTATGTACTAGTGTCGTCTCGCAAGCACAAAAGTCAACAAATTAAGTGTTATTCCCTAAAAATTTGGATCAATGACCACGTGAATCCATTTCTGCTACTCCATTCAGTCGGATGTGGATAAGGTGAACATCTTTAAATTGAAATACAAGAAGCAAAGGCTTAATTTCTTTGCGTGTATAATTTTTCAATTAATTTAGAACATAGTAGATTCTACTAATATCTACTGACCTTCAGTTTCACCATTGAATTGGTTTAAAATTTTGTCATTCATCAGCTTATGCAAGTGCCCACAATTGTTCTGAATACGGTCAACACATAAAGTTCCACTTTGGTAGGTCCAATAGCAGATTCGACATTTCCATATTCCTTCAGTTACAGAAAAGAGAAGTGACAGCAATTAACACAATTGCAAATAGTGCCTCATTCATATGTAACTAATGAAAGTAACTGTCTAAAAGGTCGAATAGTCAGTACTAATCTTTAATTATAAGCTAAACAAAGCTGGGAGAGTACCAGCAGAAGGAATGTTTTCTTTCTCTCTCTTTTTGTCCTTTTCTTTATTTGGAGATATGCTAGATACAGAATAATAAGGAAGGGACATGTCAAGAAGAATGTTCCACAAGTCAAATTCAACGAAAACCATAATAAAAGCAGCAAAAAAATTCTCAGATATTGAAACAACTTAGATTAGCAACAACAACAACAAACTAAAGTCTAGTTCCTGATAAATTTTGGATCAGCCCCGCGAATCCTTTATAGCTTTAGGTCCACTTAGAAGATCTAGAGCATCTAGATTCTTATTATACCATGTTAGTTATCGTCGACCTTATTCTACCGAGATTGTGTCGCTCAATGAAAATCTCTTTAGGTAAACATGTCCAAAACTCTCTCAGTCGTCCTCCTCTTAATTTGTCCGCAATTGGCTTGAATAGATTAAAAATTTCTGAAATGATGCTTGTATTTCTTAAAAAAAAAATGGTGACTTTCCACGTGTTGCATTAGTCAATACAGGATTTAGCTGTATGGGAAACACTCTTACAGAGGGCCGTGCTTAAAACTCCGGTCCCATGGGCTTTTCTATAGGGTTATAGTGTTCAGAGCAATGCAAATTATATAGTTCCACCTCCCAGAGATCTACTCTCTGAATTTAGTATAAACTGACATCAATTACCTCAGCCCATTACTTTACTGTGTGAATTGTGACCTTCTTTCACTAATTGCACAACAATTCACCTTTGTTGGTGCTTCTAGTGAAATCTTTCACAATTATAAACCAATGATACACAACAGAAAGATAATGGTAGATATACAATGATAAAATGAATTATTGGGAAGAACAAAAAAGAGGGCCCCTTTACACTTCTATTTTTCAGACAGGAATCTTCAAAGGTTGTAGTTGTAATATTATTTAAGTAATCCTTGACTTTTATCCACATCACTGTATTAACTAAACAAAGATTGAGAAACCAATAAAAGAGTCCCAGAATGTAAGAAAACATAAACCAAGATTTTGTACCTTCATCTTTATCGTAGTAAACACAATTGTCTGATTTTTCCTTCCCATTTTCCTCTTCAAGAATCCCATCAAAATCCTCCAGTTTTTGCTCATCTTCAGCAGTTGACTTACCACTGTCAGCTCCATTTTCATGCTGGATTTCATGCCTACTATTCTCAGAACTCACATTAATGCTCACTTCAGTTTCAGTTCTCGATTTCCTCGCTAGCAGTGTAGACTCCTCTTCTTCTTCAAACTCTTCTTGCTTCCATTTCTGCTCTTCTCTTTCCATTTCTAGCCTTCACACACACCCAAGTAGTTGAACCAGATGGGGAGCCTTATCTGAACGAGCAGGGCCGGTCCTGTGATCCACT
>CAIGRS010141990.1:0-10001 GCA_903798395.1 Fraxinus floribunda
GAACAATTAGAATACTTGGCCACATTCGACATGTTTTGAATTTGAAAAAGAATCTCATCTCGTTGTCTATCCTTGATTCAAAAGGTTATGAGTTCTTTGGTGAAGGTGGAATTTTGAAAGTTTGTAAGGGTGCTTAAATTGTATTGTAGGGACGAAAAATGTCTCAGTTATACATCTTGTAGGGCCGTGCAGAATTTAGAAGAGTCAATCAGTACGGACTCAGTACCGTGGTTGACATCCAGTTTGATACAATACCTTTAGGAACTTGTAAAGGGCCGGATTTGAAGAATACTCCTTAGTAAAATTTAGGAGATATGGATAATGTCGCTTTACTACCATCACCTCTGGTATCATGGTATTCAATTGTTAGGGACGGACCCAGTGATGACTATAAAGTATCTCCGGATTTTTTCTATTAAAATTTATGTTATTTATTGAATGAACTAGACAGATGTATCTCTTCCCGATCTCGATGTGGTCTTTAAATCAAGAAATTTGTGATCAAACAATTGAACATCAATTTAACATACAGTAAGCAATTAACACGTAATTAATGTTACATGAGATTTTTAAAATTAAATAAATATTGACTCAAGTTACGTTGTTCATACTAACAACAATTTAACTTCAAGATTGTATCTCTCTTCTCTCTCCATGTTCTTCTCTGAAGAATGATATTTATAGACCTTAGTTTATGTCAATCATGCCAAAAATTGATAGGAGTCGAAGTTTTAATTATAGTAGGACATCTAAAAATCAGAACTCTGTTATAACTATGCGATCACATAGTTATTTATACCGCAATCACATCGTGTAAATAAGTTGGGTATTGTTGCTATAATTTGAGGCAGTTATTTTTTTTGTTGGGATCAATATGTGCAACGTGATCCTTGTTTTCGTTTTCTTGTTATGCTCATATCCTCCGTTACTGAATTGAGGTCCTTCGAATTTTATATGTGACACCTTAGTCCTTGAATTCATGAATTCATAAAATATTTGAGATAATGTATCAATTCAAAATGAGCCAAAAATACTAACCATTTTAAAATCGCATGAGCCTATATCATGTCAATTCAAAATGAGCCAAAAATGCAAACGATTTTAAAATCACACGAGTCTTTGTCAACACAACTTTATCTATCGACGACGTTATTTATACCTATGGTTATTTTTAACCTATTCTTGTGTTTGTACTTTGTAGGTGTGTCAACGATTAAAAAAATAAAAATAAAAAGATCTTATAAATGAAACAAGAAAAGCAAGAGGAATGGAAGATAAGCCACAAGAGGCTGAGCCGACTCGGCGTGGACTCGTAAATTGTATTCCCCATCTCTGCCTTTCCACTTTCTGCTCTGTGCCAGTTACCAGAAATAGCCCTCTTCGGAGCAACCAAATTCCACATAAGAAAAGCTGTCACTTAACGACAGTCCATCTGAACCGTTCGTGTCGCTCATGCAAATCCGGGCCGTGTATCCAGGCATCACAAGCACAATTTCCGTGTAGCCTCACCCACTTGATTACCACCTCACTGAAAAACCAGCCCACATTATTATTGTTTTGGGAAAGTTTCACCATCGATCCTCAACCTATTATCCCAATAAAAAATAGTCTCAAACTTTAAAAGGGGCAATTTAATCATCCAAGTTTTCATTAATCCTATATTCGACTTGTGTCTATAAACAATTTATAAAACACTCTAAAGGTCCGTTTGATAGGTAAAGATGGAAATGAATTCAAATTTCACGTTAGTTGGAAATTAAAAAACCACCAAACTCATTGGAATTCGTTTTTCATGAAAACAAAGAAAATGTAGTTTAAAATGGTTGTACATTAGAATTCGATTTCTATTTTCACGTTGTAATCAAACGGTCAAAATGAAAACAATTTTCCTCGGATGTAACATTTTTCATGAAAAATATAACAATCAAACAAGGCCTAAATCACTTTTTATTCACCCAAATTTTCATTTAAAAGTACTTCCCAAACATGCTATAAGTTGTCTCTAGCTCATCAAAATATTCCTCGCCTGGAAATATTGAATGTCGTTCCAAGTTATAAAGAAACATCAATCTTCATAAAGTTAAAAAAAATACAATAAACAGAACTCCATGATGGAGCCAATAGTACAACTTATAATGAGAATTTAAACACCGAGTTTCTATATAGGCAATAAATTGAGGACCAGCAGTGCAATTTTTTTATTTTTTTTTATCAAGTTTGAAGACCAAATTGCTATATAGGCAATAAATGGAGTACCAATAGTGAAATTTGTTTTATTAATATTATTTACCCTTCGAACTTTTTCTCTCTCTTTCTTCATTAGGTAAATGAAATTGCCTGCAGAATTTCCTTTTCATTCTACCCCCCACTCTCTTTGCTTTACTCGGTAAGTTTTACTCTCCATTTCCTTCCTTATCAGGTAAAACTCCATTTGCCTTTTCCTTTTCAATTTCCACCTTTTTTTTAATTGATTATCTGAATCTGATTATTTGTTGCTGCTATAATGATTAGCTATGGAGGTAAGTGGCAAATGATGAAATGAATATTCCGTTAGGGATTAATAAATGAAGCTTAGTGCAAATTAGTTGTGAGGTATTAATTTTTCATTTTTGGAGAAGCAGCTGAGGAGTTTCAACTCTTTTGAGTTCTAGTTTTTTGGTGTTACACGTCGTCGAGGACGGTAAAGACTAAAGGCGACCTCGTTATCTCGCAAAATCATTTTAGTATTAGAAAACTTTTCGTTGCAATCTGCTTTCGGTCGTTGATCCAACAAAAAACCCTAGACGGGGACCATAACTTGCTCCATCAACTACCTTGAATTTTTTAACATAAGTCTTATAGCGTATTAAATTAGTTTCGTTTGATTTGGGGTTTCTTTTTTCCTGAAGCAAAATTTAACTTAGTTTCACCAAAAGTAGTAATAGTCAGTCAGATTATTTTCTTTCTAAGCAAGCCAATGTTCATAAAAAAGGTTATATATATATATATATATATATATATATATAATTTTGCTTTATTTATTTTATACTGATTAATTTTCTATAAATATGTAAAAGAGTTCAGATTAATGATTGATTTTTTTTTTCTGTTATCTTTGTTAGGTGAAAAAATGTCCTGACTTTGGATTTTTATACTTATAAGCTTTAAGATCAAGGTATCAACTTCTTTTATACAATTTTCCAACAATTCTTTTAGTTGGTCTTTTAATCAGTCACACTCAAATTTTTCTAGTTTGTTATTGGAAATGAGCAGGTGAAAGATATAGAATAAGAGTTAGGGAAAAAGGGAAGAAACAGTTAGCCAAGAGGTAATAGTGTTGAATAGAGCTTAGAGTATAGCTACTTTATGGGATTAAAAAATATAAATATAAGATATAAGAGGAGTAAATAGTAAACTTGTAAATCTTTTTCTTCCTTTTATCTGGAAATTTGTGCACTAAAGTGGGCAGAAGGTGGAAAGTCAGAGTTGTTGTAGGAGGTTAGGGAACATTTTATCCTATTTCTTCATTTGTTAGAGATGCCAAGGCTTTAATGATTGGTACGGTGTAAGGTGCATGCCTATTTAAAGCTGTTTTATTTATTTTCTGGTTATTGATAGCGAAGTTTCTGTGTGGTGAGCTGCTTTGAAGTCATGTCTGGAAAATTGTTGCACAGATGAATTATTGATGCGACTCTTAGGTTCTGTACTATGAAAATCTCGGGATTAGTTCTGGTGAAGTATTAGTTGTTTTGCTTTCAGATGTTCAGTACTTGTACCCTTTTGCTGTTTAGTTGTGCTTACTTCAAATGTTCTGAGGTTTGGTATGTTCAATTGTTGATGAGACTTTCTGAAATCTGTACTGTGAAAATCTTTGAATTATTTGAGGGTGATGTGCGATTATAGTTTTTCTTTCAGATGTTTAAGACTTGTACATTTTACTTGTTTCGTTGTGCTTACTTGAAGTTCCACAATTTGGGTTGAGTATTTACTCTCAGTTAATTGGATAATAATTGATTTTCCTCTTTGCAGTTTCATCAAATTTCTGGAACTCAAGAGCCACTCTATGGGGTGATACTCATATCTCTGAGGTTAAATTTCAACTTAATTTGCTCAAATCTTAGAGTATGTCTACTCATGGTTTTATGGATGGTTCTAGTTTTTTCTTGCCATACTTTTAATGCTTTTTGTGTAATTACATCATAAATTTCATTTCGTTTGAGCATGTTATAGAGTGGTCATAATGTTATTGATTGCAGATTCAGTTCCCAGTTTCTTGTGCATTTCATGTAAAAGGAAAATTGAGTGGGCCTGTTTAACGAGTTACCTTTTTTAGATGGAGTTCAATACAAAGTGGGACTGGGAAACCATTATTACATCCAATTCAAAAGCGAGTGAAAGTCCAAGAAAGATGCTGTCAGAAGACTGTATGACAGTAGATGATGGGGAAATCGATGTTGGCTCCTTTAATATGTCGGCGGATGGTGGGAATAGCGGTACTTCTGGCTCTAATGCTGGGCATGGTTCTTCAACTAAAAGCTCTATTTCAGCTTCTACTGACTCTTCCCTGAAGGATGGGTTGAAACTGCCAAGTTCTGAGTTCGAAGCATTTGAGGGATCTGCAAATTTTATCAAGAAAATGGAAATGGCCCGATCTGAGGTGTCTGGAACTTCTCCACCTCTGGAGGGTTCTGTTGGCTCTGCTGAGCCATGGATTAGTTTGAAACTAAGAAAGCGGACTTACTTTGAGAACAATGGTGCTGGGAGCAATGTTGAGAGCGTAATCACTTCTGTAGCGCCTACTTCATCTACCACTATAATGAGGAAATCTAAATCATCTGGTCAAAATGTGCCTATTCCATATTGTCAAGTAGAAGGCTGCAATATTGATCTTTCAACAGCTAAAGACTATCATCGAAAGCATAAAGTTTGCGATGGCCATTCTAAATGCCCAAGGGTTATTGTAAGAGGCCTTGAACGTCGATTTTGCCAACAGTGTAGCAGGTAATGATCAATGGAAAGACCCTGGTTGACAAATATACATAACGTGTAGTTTTTAATAATATTACTTGATTAATGTCTGGCATCAGTATTACTGGCCGTAGTAACTTCTAGTATAACTTGACTGTCATCATTTTTTATTTCCTCTACTAAGTTCTTTCTGCTAATTTGGGCTTCGTAATATATTCGTGGCTTCTATTTTTATCCATGAAGGTTCCACAGTTTGTCCGAATTCGATGAAAAGAAGCGTAGCTGTCGAAAGAGGCTTTCTGATCACAATGCACGGCGTCGTAAACCACAACAGGAAACTATTGGGTTCAACTCATCAATGCTGTCATCACCATTCTCTGGTACTACATACACGTCGTCTTACTGTGCACTTATCATTGATACAATCCGTGCACATAAATGTATACTAATTTGTTTCAAATTTTCTCACGTGTTACAATGATAAACTCTCTTGTACTGGGATTGCATCGCTATTTTCTCTCTCCACATTTAGTAGTATGATACATGCAAAATAAATTTCTTCATAATTATATTTTCTTAAATTCATCATTTGACTTCACTCGTAAAATAAAGTTGTTAAATTTAGAGTATTTCTTGAAGCAATTAAGCAAAAGAGTTAAAAGAATGATACCCACAAGAAAGATTTAATTAAGATTGTTGGCATTTAGTTGTGCTTTCATTTGTCTCGCTTGAGTTCAGAAGATTCAGTGTCCGTGTATATCGATGCCCCAGAGATTTAACTTCCTCTGACTTCCGAACTATAAATCCTTCATTTATTGTTTGTATGACTAGACGTTATTGTTCGCAAAAATATCTAGTTAAGCTGCTTTCCAGTGTCCATCTCGCTCATTTGAGATTTTATGCCGGTCCCATTGATTACGTTTGGTCTTAATGTAATTTTGCACATATTAGATGGCAGGCGACAGATGGATTTTCTGTTGAACAATGCTCCGCTTATTCACCCCAGAACTACTGCAAATTCTACCTGGGATAGCTCATGCACCTCCAAGTTTACGGTTACGAGGGAGTTCCCTGTAAAGTCTAGAAGAGCTGGAGGCATTGATGTGGAATTGCTTATGCCCGAAATTAAGCTACCAAATGGCATCAATATGCACGGAGACACATCTAATGGCCTCTTGGCATCCAAGGACTCCATGTCTGAGGTTTACAATCCAGGTTTGTTTCCTACTTTGCGGGACTGACCCAAAATCTTCACTCAATTCTCCAAGAGCTGAATGGCAATTTAGCATAAGCTAAAGTGTTTATTCTGTCGAATTAGTCCCAACTGCTGGGCCGGATAAGTTCTTGTACCCAGGCTTGTTAACTTGGAAACTCGTATGTTTATGTGGTTCTTGTAAAAAAACGATAAGCTCATTTCACGCAATTCTAGAATTCTAACTGTTAATATAAACTACTACTCATTTTCCAATTTCAGTTGTTTAGACGATCTTTCTATTTTTCGTTTACAGGTTTCAGGGGACCCACAATTTTCTCCCACATGGATGCAGCACCGGAGTACCGTCGTGCTCTCTCTCTTCTGTCAAGTAATTCCTGGGCATCCGGCCCAGAATCATTTCCACCACACCGTCCTATGCATGAAAATGATCCTGGCATGGCTCAGAATGTAAACCATTCAATCGCAGGAGGTGTGCCGCTCACTTCATCGGAATTCTGGCTTACTGGACAGCAGTCGACCCATCCTCGATCATATGCTATGGCTGCAAACAGTAACTTTCAGGAAATCCAGGCTTCCAAAGCACCCTATGAGGCTGATTTCTATTCAAATGCATTGAACTGAGCATTTGAAACTAATCTATTTTGTTCCCATCATTCCAAGGTGTAGTGGTAAGGTTCGTGAAGTTTTATGCACCTGCAACCCTTAGTAGTTCAGAAATGAACAAACACATGCTAGATTTTGAAGATTTGGCTTTAATGAGGTTATCAGTCAAATCGTGTTGTCTTAATGATACAGAATGCAGAATGCTTTTACTTTTTGCAGATTTCTGATAAATATTTTGTCATCTGCTAGTCACCTAGACAATGTTTATTTGAGCAGTGTTGTTTTCAGATCCAATTTGTGCCCCTATGCGTTCATGTTCACCAAGCGCGATTTGAAAATGTAACCTTAATTGTTTTCATGCTATGATCTGTGAATTGTTCTGAGTCTATCAATATGATGTTGAACTTGAAAATTTCGTTCTCGTGCATGCGTGAATGACATTATCATCAAAGTTCTTAAAAATTGATATACTTGTACCTAGCAAGTGTTAAGCTGTAGCATTGTACTCGAAATTCGTTTACTGTAACCTTTAGCTTATAGCAACTTAGGTAGCCTAAGACAAGAGGCAACAAAGCAGAGTTATCTAAGAGGGACCAAAAGCAGGAGCCTTTTAATCTGATGAGTACTTGGTTCTTCTTGACTATGCAATTAACTTGGTTTAATATGCTTATATCTTATAGATCTTAGGATTTCCATATGCAAGCCTGATCAGGTCTTTGGTCGAGTCTCACTTGATTTCTGTTCCTGCAGCATTTGCTCCCTTTTAGTCGAGGTAGGCCTTCGACCTGGGTCGAGTCATTGTGAGTTCATTCCAGAGCGAACACCTTTCGGTTGGGAAGATGCAGATAGATAAAAGGTCAATAGATCTTAGGCACAATGTGGATTTGTAACTGATAGGTGCTTGGGATCTTCCTTGGATAATAGTAAGGAAAATAGTGCAGTTACATGTTTGGTATGCAAATATAATTACGTTTTTCTTCTACTTAAACATGTAACAAAGGCCCTTTTCGAGCCACAAGTAAATTTTTTGCAGGTATGCTCTTCAAAATATATTCGTCAATTCATGTTTATGTAGTGTCAGCTCCCGAAAGTAAATATTACATTTAGCCTGCTTAAAAATGAGTAAACTTTAACGGGAAATTTCAAAAAAAATCTAGTTAGAAAAATATTTTAGCGGGTCAACATATGATCAGTGTCATTCAAACTTATTTTTTATTCATACGTTTTATAAGATTCAAAAATATTATATGTTTATGCATAATTTTATTTCTATTTATTTATAATTTATTCCCATGGAAATTATACGAAACCAGAACTTTAAAGATTTAATTTCAAATCTCAGATATAAATTTTATTTATACAAAAAACAGATATTAATTCATTTCTATTTAAAATATAATTACATAAATCCTAAAAATTTAATCATTTATCATACCTTCATTCTCCTTTCCCTCTCTCTCGCTCCTCCGCACCGTTGTAGCCATCCTCTCTCTCTCTCGCTCTCCCTCTCTCCCCCTCTCTCCCCCTTCCCTTCGACCGCCATCGCTGAGGGAGAGGATTGGATCCAGTCAAGCTTCCTCTGGCTCGTTCTTCTGTTTCCAAATCTTCTGTTACTACTGCTAAGAAGAAGCCGGGTCCTGCTACCAAGCCCAAGGCTGTCGCCAGCAAAACCACTAAGGAGAAGAAGGCACCTCCTTCCAAAGCGAAATCCATGCCAAAGGCAGTAGCTACCAAGGCTAAACTTGATCCCAAGGCTAAGCCAGCTGCAAAGCCTAAGGCGGCTGAACCGGCTGAGTCAAAGTCGCGATCTGTCTTCGTCTTTTTTTCTTTTTATGGTTTGGGTGCGGTGGTTGGGGTTGGGTGCTGTGGTTTTCGGTTTGCAGGGTTTTATTTTCTGGTTGTTGTGGTGGTGATTTTTGTTGGTGGCGTGGTGCAGGCGCCGCGTTGTTGTTGCGGTGACGACAGTGATTTTTGTAGGTGGTGTGGTGTAGGCGGCGATGGTGGGCGTGTTGTTAGCATCATTGTGGAGTGTGGTGGTATGTCTTGAGCATGGTGATGTATATGTGGTTTTAATGGTGGTGATCGGTGACGGAGGTGGCGATGATAGTAGGGTTGGAGATTTTTTTGGGTTGTAGGGTTTTAGTGGTAGTGGTGGTGAAACGGTGGTTGTTGGTGGGTAGTGGTGGTCGTGGTGATGTCGGTATTTTAGATGATGGTTTATTGTCGAGAGGTGGTGGTGGTTCCGGCGACGAGATTTCGGTTGCCATGATGTTGGTGGCAATAGTGAGGTGGTGGTCACAAGTGTTGTTGGTGGTCACATATTATTTGGTTGTTTATGACTATTAAATTCATTAATATGTGATCGATAAACAATATTCAACCAAAAAACTCGATAATTTGTGATCAAAAAATAATGTGTCTTATATGTGACTGATAATTAAATAATTTGTGATTGTCTAATAATGTGTGACTTATAATACTTGTGATTTGTGATCGATAAATAAATTGTGATATATAAATTTTTTACTTGTGATCGATGAACAAATTGTAACTTATAAATTTTTTAAATTGTGACCGTAAAATAATTTGTGACATAAAATTTGTGATTTGTAACCAATGAATAATATGTGAGTTATTAATTTGATAGATTTGTGATCGATGAATAAATGGTGACGTATAAATTTTTAATTTGTGATCGATGAACAAATTGTGATTTATAAATTTTTTGAATTGTGACCGAAAAATAATTTGTGACATATAAAAATTGTGATTTGTGACCAATTATATGGAATTGTGGCCTTAATATATTTAATTAATTAAATATATGTTTAATTAATTAATTTAAAAAACTCAAAGATTTGAAATTTTAAACTTAATCTCTTAAATTTGAAATTGATAAAACTAAACCTCTTAATTATAAAATCTTCCCTTTGTTCCCGAACCAGAGGTTCCCAATTGTGCCGGAGTAGATTGGCACGGCCTATGTTGGACCCAACAGCGCATTGGCCTAGTATTTTTATTTATTTATTTTTCACGAAGCATTCTTTTAATTATTATTATTATTATTAGAAAAATATGTTCAAATTAGGGAATAAAGAAGAGCTTTCGTGTCAATGATCGCAGTTTTACTTAATCCACTTGAACCTATTGTAACCACAATTTGCTCAATTTCGACCGCACATTGTAAATATTAGTTTGAGTTGTAATTTCCTTTCCATTGTAATAGTTTATTCAA
>CAIGRS010142041.1:0-11446 GCA_903798395.1 Fraxinus floribunda
ATTCGGGTGAAGTAGATTAATCCTTGGAATTAAGGCTAGTTTGTCGTTGGTTAAGAGTCAAAGTCTGGTTGCCAATCGAGAGTACATTTTTGTCTTGATTCCGTAACAGGGGTTGACTTACTAGATAATATTATATCATGACTGTGAATTGTTACAAGAGAATTTCTTGATTATTCATCTGAGAACTTACCTTCACAGCAGATTGTTCAACTTTAGGCTTCCCTAGAATCCAGAAAGTATCTACCCTTCTGATCTCTTTGGCCATCATATATTTCATGCTTAATGTACATGTGCATCTGATTCTATTCGTTATTCTATTGATTCTATGCTTTCATTAACAAAGTGGAGAGGTATTATGTTTCTCGATTGTTCGACCTCCGTTCTCACTTCATTTCTGTCACCCAAAAATATGGACATTTACTTCAACTTGCACATCCTCACCATCAGAATTTCGACTGCTAGTTACCCCATTTTTCTCTCAGAACTAATGTATTTCTTATTCTATGCAGAAGAATCTGCCAAGTACGGTACCTCTCTCTTGCTGCTTTTCTTCGTGTTTCATTTTGTAAATGCTCGAAGGACTTTGAAAGTTCAATTGTAATTTTAGTTCGAATGAAGCAGAAAGATGAAAAATCGTAGTTGAATTTGAATTTTAGTTTCAGCCGTGCTCAACGAAATCTCAATTGGATCACTACATTTAATTTGTTCGGATTAAATGAACTATAATTTAATTACAAATTTCTCCATTTTGTCACATACTCCCAAAGATCTAGAAAATAATGGGATTGACAAAATCCCAACATTTTTTGCTTTCTGGGAAATAAATTAACATTGAAGGGACTCAAATTCTTCATTTTTGAAGGATACTTGAAAAAGAATATGGAGATTTTGTTAGTCAATCAAAATATACCAAATCTTTAATTTAGGCCCGTTCGGTATAGATTAAAATCCAATTAAAATTGAAAATATAGTCATTATTGGGTCTCACTCGTCTAATAAAAGTCAACAATATGACTAATTTTTCAATTTTAATCAGATTTTAATCTTTACCGAACGGGGTTTTAATATTTTTCTTGTAGCTAATTTAGCAAGCAAATGACAATTCAAAACTAAAAAAAAGAACCATTTTAAAATTGGTGGTTTTCAAGAAAGAAAAATGGAAGTAAACATTAAACAACGCAAAAAATATATTAATGTAACCCATTTTTTCTACATTATAAAAAATAAATATTTTCTTCTGCATTAATACTATAAAAATATATCCTATTTGATTATGAAATAATCCATTTTTGTTGGTAATCATCGTAAAATTCAAACCCACAAATCTTGACCGTTCATTCCCATCACATCAACATATTGTACCAAATCATCACTAGGTGGACCCTACATATTCATCAATCATTGCAAGATTATATTTGGGCCAAATGGCCCCACCACCACCTCCTCCCTCCAAAATAAAAATCACATAACCCTACCCCAACTTTAGTTATCATGCACCTCCACCACACCCAAAAATTGCCACTAGACAAGCCTTTCTATGATTTTTTCCCCATTTCTATTGTACTCTCTCTTTTAGCCAAAGTCCAGTGAGTACAATCCAGACAAAACCAAATTCATGGAGACAGAAAATAAGGTAAAACAAATAACTTACCCTACTTCCCCTATCTTCTTAGTTCTTTCCCTATCTTTTTTCTGCTAAAAAGCTCTTTTCTTTTTTCTCTCTGCAGAAGCTCCTCCATACCCTAATGACTTAAAAAGGGTATAGGGTTTATGTTCTGGTGAGTACTGAAAAGTACACTTCATTATCTTGCATTTTCTTACCCATTTCTTCATACCCTTTTCTGAGTTTTTGCTCTCTGATACTGCAAAAGTTCACTCTTTTACCCCCGTTTTACATTCCCTTTTCTGCATGCATTTTCCTTCCAAAAATGTAGTCTCAAAACTGTGCATTTTCACCGTTTTTTCTTAAAGGGACCTACAGGGTTTTTTTGATGATAAATGTTTTTTTCTTCTTTTTTTTGTTTGCATTTTCTCAGCAGCCAACAGAACCGCTGGTTTTTTCCTTCTGATTAGGGCTAAGGTTTGAATTGAAACTGAAAGGGAAAAAGAAGATTACAAAGAAACTTCTATACGATGTCGTGTCGTATAAGAAAAAAAGAAATGGACTTTTCCCTCATTTTCTTAATAAAAACACGTGCTTTTTTATCTTACATTTCCTGGTTTAGAATTTACTATTTCTATTTCCACCAAAAATTTGATGGGCTGGAAATTTTTTTTTATTCTTTTTTTTTTTTTTAAGTTTTAGTATCCATTTTCCAGTAACACTATATTTTTTATTTGTCATTTTCTTTTATTATAATGATATGGAAACTATAAATTTGACAACTACTTAATTTTTCCCTGAATATTAATTAGAATATAAATTTAGAAATATTCCAAGAGGTAAAGAAATCATAAACAAAACAGAGGATTCTGAGAATCTTAATCATAGGATTCCTATTTTTGATAGTCTTCAAATGTTACCAAGATTTTCAACAAAATTGGTAACTTTGTATCTTCTCTCAAAATCGTTCCATTACATAAAATTCTCGTAGCCCATATGATAATATTGCAAATGCTTGTTTACTATTCCAATCTGCTAGATAATTTAATTTATTTTTTTTCCTAAAACTTTTGCTAATACCTTAACCAATAAAATCATCCTCTTTGTTATATTATTTAGATATGATATATGATTGTCAATAATCTTTTTATTGGTCCTTGACATGGCTTGCTTTTGCTAAATTGTGTTACAGTGTATGTTTTTTTTTGTATATTGTTCAGAATATGAATATAGTTGAACATAATAGCTGTTGGGATGGGATTGATAATGGGGCCATGCCTGACGAAGAGTTTGAGAGCATATTCAGTCTTTTGGATTTTCCCATGGAGAGTTTGGAAGGAGATGGACTGGTTGGAGACTGGGATATGAGTAAGTCACAATGCCTCGGGCCTATTCCTACGGACACATTAATGGAGTTGCCACCGAATCCACACAGCAAATTTGGCACTTTGTTACCACATTCCCAGCCTAAAACGGTTGCTCCAGTGAGTTTAACATGCCTAGTTCTATGAAATGAATGGATAGTATTATATATGCTGCAATTGAGTGGTTAATTAGTTATCTTTTTCAATACTTTCTGGATCTGAATTTTTGTTCTTTTAAATATTATTCTCATCTTTTTTTGTAGAATGAGCAATCATGTAGGGTATAGAGTCCACGAGTTCATATTAAAATTGAAATGCAATGACAAAAAGATGAATAATCTTTTTCCTCTTGACTGGCATGTGATGTGTCAAACTCAAAATCCCAACAAGCTGTCGCTAAAATGATCTTAATTGAGTTTCTCATAGCTAATGTCTATCTGTAGGCTTAGTATTTGGGTGTCTTGCCCTTGGAAGCTGGTTTGAAGGCAAGCTGATGTGCTTGTAACTTTGGTTTGTGTAGCCACCTACTGGGGAATGACCCTTGTGGTGGACGGGGCAACCAAAACATGTTGCTTCCAGTTGATGGTTGGGTCAATGAAATCACCTAGCTGGGAGTGTGAGTTGCCACAGACATCAGTTCTTAAAATGAGGGTTGGGTTTTGTAACAAATCTAATTGAGTACATTTCTGTTTCCTAAGTTTAAGATTGGTTAGTGGGCTTATAAACACTTGGACAGCCTTCTCATACAAGTTAAGTTCTACCCAATCTCAGATGAAATTTGTTGCTGTCGTGGTGACCTATGGACAAATGCTACTATCGAAAGACTGGGTACACGAAGCCACTGAGCTCTGAAGGGGTTCCCATGGATGTTAATTTTTTCCAAGCGGTGAATTGTAACAGTCTGATTTAAGTCTCATGTTGCTAAGGCTTGGCCTGTGACTTATAAGCACTTTGGCATATCCTCCTTAGAAGCTGGTTTTGAGGTGATTCTACTCGATGTGCTTTGAAAAAATACAAAAAGTGACCTTATGATTCTAGTAGTGGGCTTGAATGACGAGTAACACCAGCAATACTTTTAAAACCCATGGACATTAAAGTACAGGAATTGTCTGACTACAATTGTCATCTAACTGATTTCTAGTGGAAGTAATGAGGTCATTACAACATTACCAAGTTGGTATTCTTCGATGATGATGAAAAATACATTCTGCCTCCCATATTGCCTTCTAATTTTAACTCTATGGACTCAGTTTTTCTATAAAGTGAAAGAATGAGACTTTGTCGTATGGTGTGCTGCTCTGTACCTTATGAAGCTTCACGTTTCGTTTATAAAATTCTGAATTCATGAAGTTAGATGTAACTTGCTAAGCTTTCTAGTTTAAAATACATTTTGTATATGGCAGCAGGGTGTTCAATATGAGAAAAGTTGATATATGCTGTACATGTTCGTTAAATGAATATGTGACCTCAAATTATATCTGTTGAGGTCTAGTGGGTCATTCTGGAGTCTACTTTTGCAATCACTCTTCTTGATTTCAGTGGGTGACATCCTTTAAAGCCAATGCAGAAAATCTTTTCAATTCTGACTGAATATTTGTGGTATCATCAGATCAAACCCCCTCTTCAGGAAAATAGGAATATGACCAACTGTTGAACTGGTCATTTTTTAAACCAAAGGTGGTATTTAACATTATATCATCTGCATCTCTTGCTAGGTTTTCACTTTTTTTTTTTTGTTTGGCTTCTGTGATGGCGGAGTTGTTTAGTTGGTGACCTTGATACCACTATATTAAAATGCTCTTTGACACCGGTCTTGGTGGCATCACTTGTGTCCCTAAATTATGGGTTCAATTAAATACAAGAATTTTTAACTCATTTATTATGATATATCATATATTTACACCTAGACTGGTGCTAGATAGCATTATTCTTATATTAAATATCCATGTTGTATGCATGCTTTGTTCAAATTTTTTGATCTCGTGTGGAACTTAACATGGCTAGACTGTGAATCACATTGCTGTATCATCATTTTTATTCGTATATCTGCTATTATGCCATCGTTTCTGCTCTGATCATTCGTTTAATTGCTTTACCATAAAGATTGATGAGCAAAAGCAGCTTCTAGAAGAAACCTCCAGCTTAGTTATTCTTCGCCAGCATAAATTTACCGATGCCCAAGAGTATGGTGTTTTCCAGACGCAAAGCCCTGTTTCTGTACTTGAAAGCAGCAGATACTGCTCAGTTGGAAAGTGTATGCAGATCAAATCTAAGCGAGTTAGATTTCTCACATGGCTTTCAGCTAGCATTGTCATTCCAGTTCAAGCCAGATCTAAGCGAGTTAGATCCTCGATTGTAAACCCATGGCTTTTGATTTCTCCTATATCTTCTGCCTCTTCTACCTCTAAGACTTCAAATTTTAGGAAGGACAAGAGGAAGAAATTGTCCCAGCTTTCAGTTTCCAACAAAACCATGGACTATCCCTTTCAGAAGGCTAAAGCTTCATTGATCGTATCTGATTCTGTAGAGCCGCAAAATACTTTCTTGCAGAGGATTACAGCATCAAAGAAATGCACACATTGTGAAGTGACAAAAACACCACAATGGAGGGAGGGACCATTGGGGCCAAAGACTCTATGCAATGCATGTGGGGTTCGATACAGGTCTGGACGCCTATATCCAGAATATCGTCCAGCAGCAAGTCCTACATTTGTTCCATCTCAGCACTCCAACTCCCACAAGAAGGTTATAGAGATGAGAGACAAAGGTAAACAGCATGCAGTTAAAGTCGAGGAACCCTTAATTTCTCCACCTCCTGGTCCCATGGGAAGCTATTTGTTCGATTTTATATGCTGAAATAAACGACATTGAAGTTCTAGTTTTCGGGTCGGTTTAGTTCTAAATTTAATTGTTTTTTTCAGAATGCTTGTTTCTTGTTCTTTTTCCTGGATGTATGGAGGCATGTTTGCTGGTTTGGTGACTTAGTAGTTAGAGTTGTGTACAAAATTGAAATGGAATCTTGATTAGTATAGGAAGAGCTGGATATGCTAAGTACTATTCACTTATTTTTACTAACTAAAAATTTTAGCAACTAAAAAGGAAGCCCAAGCAAAGGCAATTTATGTTTGGAACAAAATTTTTAGTAAAGTAAATCTGATTTTCTTCTAGCAAGCTGCTGTTAAGATTTCCCTAAGATCTTTAATAATATCCTAGAAAATTCAAGATTTCTTTATGAAAAAATTCTTTAGTAATGGATAAAACTAGATAAATTTTAGAGTTTCACCCCTTGATTCACACATTGAAAATCCTGGGTCAAAGCGAGCTCTTTTATTTTGGAATTCATTAATTCAGAATAAATCAAGTTTAATGAATTAAAGACATTATTGAGGTTATTTTGAATAGTGATGACAAAAAGATCCAATCGCCGCCCATCTCGGGTCAGGGCGAAGATGTCCCGTCCCGTGAAGAATAAAAAAATAATTAACTACAAATTACAAAAGCACAAAAAAAAATTGGCAAGCAACCATAATTCTACTTGCAAATGTTTAATTTTGGACATAGTTTATTTCCAGTGCTTGCTTTAGATATTGATACAATTAATTTGAGCATTATTTGTTTTGAATTTTAAAATTTTGAATTTGTATTTTAACTGAAAATTTTAAAGGGAGGGGGGGGGGGGGAGAGGGGCAGGAAACAGGGTAGGCCCGCCTCCGCCCTGAACTCACCCCGCTGTCATCTCTAGTTTTGAACAACATATTCTTGCTTCTACCTTTTTTATTTTTACACCTTTTCCATATGATTTTTTTTTTTTTTTAATGCTTCTTACCACTTATCTACTTATGGTGTGTTTGGGGCGAATTAAAATCTGATTTTTATGCATAATTTATTTCTTTTACCTTTTGCTTACAAGTTTGGTATAATGAATAGATGACAGAATTGATATTTATTCTCCAAGTTTTAATATATCGTTGTTTGGTAGAAATTAAAATGTTAAGTTAAAGTTAACAATTAGTTTTAACCACATAAATACGAGTCCCACAATTTTTTAATCATACATTTTATATATTTTTTTTTTATCAAAATTTGTTAAATATCTGATTTTAATCCCCTACCAAATGGGGGCATAACGATTTAGTTGATACAAATTGAAATATAGTAATTGAAAATCAAATCGAAGTACAAAGACAGTAAGGGTGTGTTTGATAGATATTATTTTGGAAGAATGAATTTTGGAATAGTAGATTGATAGAGAATTTGTGGTTGAAAAAGAAGGAAAAATTATTGATATGATGAAAAATATTATTTTGTTGAAAAATGTGTCGTTGAAAATGAGTAGAAATATGAAAAATTTTAATGTGGCTCAAATAAGGGCTAAGTTACAAATAAAAATTTTTATGCATAATTTATTTCTTTTACCTTTTGCTTACAAGTTTGGTATAATGAATAGATAACAGAATTGATATTTATTCTCCAAGTTTTAATATATCATTGTTTGGTAGAAATTAAAATGTTAAGTTAAAGTTAACAATTAGTTTTAATCACATAAATACGAGTCCCACAATTTTTAATCATACATTTTATATTTATTTTTTTTACCAAAATTTGTTAAATATCTGATTGTAATCCCCTACCAAACGGTGGCATAACGATTTAGTTGATACAAATTGAATATAGTAATTTAATTGAAAATCAAATTGAAGTACAAAGACAGTAAATAAAATTAACCTTTTATCATCAATGCGAAAAGTGGTCCAATGTACAGACAACATGGGTAGACAACATGGGTGGACGTGAGTGTCATCAAGTAGTAGAAGAACGTTGCTTGTCCTATGACTATTGTCCGATGGAGAGTACACTTTGCATGTCTTGTCTTGTCTTGCCTTTTGGACCTCATCCTTTTACTTTTTATTTTATTTATATTATCCTTCGTAATTGCATGTTAGCAATTGCCCAATTAGTCGAGTTATCCTTCAAATTAGTTGACTCGGACGAGTCTAGTTAGATTCATAAACGATAGTCAAAGCGTTTTTGTGAGCATTTTAATGACGTTCTGTCGACTATTAACCAGATTATTAATCGGTAACAATAAAAATCTAAAAAAGTTTTAGTAAGATGAGAGAGAGTATTCTTGTTTTACATGGAATAAATATCTTGATATGTCTAAATGAATAGACAATGATCGATTTGAAGAATTAGTAGCATATCTTGTCATATGCAACACAACAATACTTTGTCTTGAGGCGCAAATTTTGTCAAGGTTTTAGTGACACAGGACTTTTAGAATTTTTGTGTTCAATGTTATGAATCCTTGTAGAATTATCGGCATATCTTGTTTGTTTGAGGAATTTACGTAGCTTGTCATGTGTAAGCACTGATTAAGAATCATTTTTTGAGGTCATTACGATTATAAGTGTTTTGCGATATTATTTACTGATAATCGATCTCTTCATGTTAAGGCATTGCACGCAAGCACGAATATGACCATATTAGTTAACAATTAGTCTACAAAGTCTTTAATAAAAATCTTATTCAGCCTCTAACAAATTGTCATATGAATTGAACTACGTTTTTCTTTGTCAAAAATGCTAATAAATGATGGGAAATATGTCAAATCATTGCTCTACAACCTTTAGCATGTGTGAACACATTTTTTTCCTTATTGTGAATTTTATAGCAATTTCTTCTAAATTAATTTTATATTTTCACACATATGTACATAGCTACTTCAAAATATTGAATTCAATTGTTTAGAAATCAATTATCGGCATTGTTGATGACGTGAATACGCTTTTATGAACTTTTTACGTGAATTATAGATTGTCTCGCACCAATGTACGCTATTTATTTAACATTAATTTGTTTAAAATCAATTACTAGCATGGTCCATAACTTGGGTTGGATAAACCTTTTAGGTAGATAAAGAATAGGACAATATGTGTTACTATGTAATTAACCATGGTTGTGCATTCATATTCTAGATATCGTCTTCAATTATTCAATGTTAAGAGTACTTACCAACCCCACTCCCACCCCCACCCCCCCTCCCATCTCTCTATATCTATATATATACACACACACCTACAATATGTTAGTCTTTTAGTGCTTTAAATTGTATTAAATAGTTGGCTTACTTTTATAGTATACGTCTCTTTCAATGTCCATTTGCATATGGAATTTTACCATAATTTATGTGGAATGTAAGGTTAAGCAATTCTTTCACGACATTAATTGACTTTAGCGGTCTATTAATTAGCACTCGTGATATGTTTGCCATGTATGAATAGTGAATGAAGACATTCGAACACATTTGATAAAATTCATAAATTATCTTTGACTCATAATATTAATAATGTGCATTTTTGGGGGGTGGTGTTGGATCTTTTCACACTCAAAATAGAATTACAATTTGGCATGAATCCGACGATTCTAAAAAACATGGTTGTTGTTTCCACGATTGAGGTAAATGGTTTAAGGATTAGTACATTCTTCTCCTCCACTTCCTCCCCCACCGCCCTCCTGAAAAAAGAAACAAGATTGTTTTACCAAACAATTTTAGACCAGAAGCTTAAATTATTATCGTAATTACATTCAAATCATAAATATATTTACTAAAAAATACAACTAGATTATTTGCAACCACAACCGATCAAATTGATGTTAATCTACTTCTCTTGATATTCGAATCTCACGATTTTCTCTTGACACTCGATAAAAATTAGGTCATGGTAGGCCTAAGGACGAAGAATATTATGTCACCCCAAAAATGGGACCGTTGAAACATGATAATATGAGGATAAATTTTAAGATCTTGTAGCAGTAAGAATTGCTCAAATTTGGTATTAAAGCAATATTGGTGGAGATGAACAATAGAGATTTATTTATGCAAAAATCAAGTGTTTGTTTGCCTTTCATTAAATTTTATTTTGATTTTAAAAGGTTAAATTCAAATTTTAATTTTAACCACAATTTCGTATGGTCCATACATTTCAAAAACATCTCCTCTTAACATAAATTTTGCATTTTGCGCTTCTCTCTTTTTTTTCTATATCGTTCATGCCCCTATTTGTTTCTCACTTTTTTTTTTATACATACTTATTTTCAATCATACGTTCACACAATAAAATATCCTACAAGTGAAAACAAAATTTTTTCTTACTTTTTAACCACACATTTTCTAAGAAATTCACTATACAAAACAATATTATTATTTTTTGAAAAGTGATTTCATTTTAATCATAATTTTGCGAATTTTGATTTTAACATTAAAAAAACAAAGAAATAATTAAAATTGATCTAAAATATTTACTACAAAAATGAACTAAAAAGAAATGTATGCTATAAACTTTTGGTGTCAGTTTTTGCATATTTAGTGTTATGATAATATTAATTCAATTTTCTGACATTACCATAGCATAACTGTCATAATAGGGGTGTTAAATAGATCGTTTCAAGCCGCTCGACTTGCCTACCATTGGATTTGACTCAGTCCATTATGCGAGCTAACTCGATTCATTAACCCTATGTTTGACACCCATTTTTTTTTATTCTCATTCTCATTATCTTTCTCTTTCTCTTTCTTCATTTCAACCACACATTCTATCAATAAAATAATATTACACATAAATTCAAAAAAATCTCATTACTTTTTAACCACGCATTCTTCCATCAATCACTATTCAAAAACAATTTTTTTACCAAAAATAGATGTCAAACATAGACTAAATGTGAACTCGACTTTCCCACCAACTCGCACGAATATTGAATTTCATCAATTACGAGTTGACGAGCGACTCACAGAAATATATATATTTTGCGTGACTCACCAGTGGAGCAAGTTGCTCGCAACTTTTAACACCCCTATGTAAAGAGTATAATAAATAAAAATTGGAGAAAAATGTTAATGAATCCAACAATATAAAATATTTTATAATTTTTTAGTTAACTTCTATTAAGTTATTCTAAATATTTGTTTAATAAATAATAAGCAAGAAAAAAATAAGTTCAAAATAAATATTCACATTGGAAATCTGTCACCAAAAGTAAACATCATGACATGTTTATGAAATATTTGAAAATAGTGGGAAGGCGTTTGTAATTATCATAAATTTAATGAGAAGTTTATGTAATTTTAATTTTTAAAACAGAAAGGTAGAAGGATAAAAAAAAAATTCAAATTATAGTTATTTGGACAAGGGTCAAATATGTCTTTTCAACTGACATTTTTTACTCAGACTGCTACAGTCAGTAAAAAGACTGTGTGCATAAATCTTCTGTCTTCTGTCCTCTGGGCTCTGATCTCCCTCTCCCTCTCCCTCCTCAATGTTTGTCTCCCATTTTGGAAAATAAAATTTGGGTTTAAAATATTTTATTAAAGTTGAACCCCAACCTTGAGGGCCCCCATCGACCCGCCCTAAACCATCGTGAAGGAGGTAAATCGCAGGATGTGCCTCCCATAAGCTAGGGTGGAGAGCTTATGGAT
>CAIGRS010142093.1:0-14542 GCA_903798395.1 Fraxinus floribunda
CTCCTTTTATAACAATTGGAGTCTTAACTTTTCCTTGCAAGAACAAAAGTCAAACAATAAAGAAAAGATGATAGAAAAAAGTGACAAACATTCAAAAAAGTGACAAAAAGTTAACAAAATGCAAACATTCGAAAAAGTGACAAAATACCAATCGAAAACATTCAATCGTTTTGAGCAAACATGAACTTCCACTTTGCAACGACTATATTTTTTTTTTCTTAATAATGAGCAAAAAAGTCGGCCAAACGCCCCCTTATAAACTCTTAAAAACACTACTAAACAGGCACGCGTTTGTGCAATCTGGAGAATTTCTTCAACTTTCGTTCATTGAGGTACATTAATCAGAGCTAGGAGCATATCCAACAAATTAATGCCTTCTCAAGACCCTCCACTTCGTCCTTTATGGCCTAAGCAATCTAATAGCAAGTTTCGAATCTGAAAACCAAGAAAATATCAAGTTGACTTTCTTCTGAATCATGAGAAAAATAGAACATGGTTGTTTCATCCAATTTCTACCGTAAAAGAACTAGGGGTGATAGACAGAAAGGTATTGAGTAGTTCCTATTTACCTTGGTTGGTCATTTAGGACAAAAGACCAGTTGAGAATGGCAACAGGGCCAGTAAGCATTCCCTTCGTTGGACACTTGGTCATGCTCTTGACGGCAGTCGACCGGAAGACAATCGTTGGGTTGGGACGACTCACATCACCATAGATGATTGGTGGCTTCACACAGCGAGATCCATAAAGATTGCACCCACCCATTAGCAGTGAAGGCAAAACCAGACAACCGCTCTCCAAAGTACTCAACCATGTTGTTCCTCTAAAATGTAGAAATCCAAAATGGTAAAGATATTAGGTTGTATATGATGTTGAGATTGGCTATTAAAGGATAAATAGAGTAACCATTATAGAATTGACAAACAATAAGAAATTTGTGTTTTTTCGTTTTGTGGACAAGCACCCTATTCCACTTACCTCTGGCTCTTCATGAACCAAAACATCAATGTCAAGCTCTTCCTGAAGCTTGACAACTTTGCCGATTTATTCTTTGATGGCCTTAACATACTCCTCCTCGGAGATCGTGAAAGATAGAATCATATTTTTAGAAACAATGACATAAAAGAACAATCAACTGCACAGTGAAACGCAGATAAAAAACTAACTAAAGCCGTCGATAAGTATTACAATGGACCAAACAACATTAATCTACAAAGCTAAACTTAATAAACACAACTAATACGATCATGGAGAAAAATTCAAAGCAAAACTAATGGCAAGGAGACTTGAACTGTATAGCATTTCAACGATCACAAAAACCCTAATAACTGACAAAAGAATTTCAATAGGCGATTAAAAAAAAAAAAAACAAAATTAAGCCTTAAAAAATTGAATTTCAATTGAAAATCAAATGCATACATATACATACCTCATCCATAAAGGAGACTTCCAGAAGATTTTAAACCCTTTCTTTATTCCAATTGCAAACAGCTAATCTAAAATGAATTATACATCCATTTAATTCAAAAAAATAAATAAATTTGAAATATGTAATGGGTACTAAGGAGGAGATGAGTTGTGGGTGAGGATCTCCCCGCCTCAGCAGCGTACCAACGCGATTTCTCTTTTCTACAATCGTTTGGGAGTTGGAATCGGGAATGGGGGTTTGATTGGGCTTTGGAGTTTTGGGGGTTTAGAACGTAATAATTACGTGGTTAAAGGTTTTAATCAATTAACAGAGTATTATTCAAATTCTTTAGTTTTGGAAAGTAATTGGTCTAATTCTCCCTAATAAAAAACTATGAGATGGCCCTTTATTTATAAGAGTTTACATGAAAACCTAAGTTAATAGAACTAAAATTAATGAAAATCTAGTCTAAGTAAACTAAAATTAAAAAAGAATTCGAAATAAACTAAATGATGAAAATAGCGCTAAAACTCTAAAAATTAGTTTTCGAGTCTTAAATGAACTTGGTGGCTGAAATTCATCATACGTCATGGCATAACGATAAACATTACTCTTATCGTCGTCTTCTTTCCAAAATGTTATTATGAGTCCAAACAAGAATTCGGATGTTCTCTCTACACTATTGCTTTTTTTTTATTTATTTTAATCTAATTTTTCAACATGATCTACATCAATAGTTCTAATATGTTGAGATCGAAAGTTTTGGGGTCAAATGAATGGATTTATTGTTAAAAATTTACGTAACCAAAACTTCACTTTCATGTAATTAATAAGGTCATAATTACTCAACTACTTTGATATATAACATTTTAAAATGATGTAACAATACAGTCAAATGGACTATACATCTACTTTCAATTTCATTATATGGACTTTTCAAATATAAGTCGAATTTAATAAAAATAATAAATAAAAACTCGTGTCATTCTAGTGCTATAAATGATATTTACAACATTAGGACTTCTAACAACACGTGAAGACTTTGTAAATTTTTAAACCTTATTCGAAATGATAAGTTCAGGTTGAACTTCCAAAATGCAAATGGATAGAAGAAGAGAAATTAATTACGATATAGCATTGGGATAATTGCAGCAGCGGTCCCTAACCTTTCAACTTTTTGCAGACTTTACCTATCTTCACTTTGTGCTAGTCACAGTTCCAAGAATTTCAAAAATTCGCACCTAGGATCCAAATGGATGGAAATCATCCATCTTGCCGTTAGTTGACCAGAAAAGTCAAAGTTAAATTAATTTTGACCAAATAAAAAAGGAAAAAAGGGTACTTTACATTTTCCCACACTAAATTTTAAAATCATATATATAATCCCACTTTCTAATTCATTCCACCCACCCCACCCCAAAACTATAAAATCGTCCAATCGCCACCGCCACCACAACTCCTAGACGTTTTCTCTTTCCAATTTCTTCACCGCCATTCGATCGAGGAAGCAATTTTTTACTGCTTCTCTTTCCAATTTCTTCACCACCGTCCGATCGAGAAAGCAATTTTGACTTTTCCCAGCAATTTCTTCACTACTCCTCTTAATCTTGCTTCGGATCTAGATGGTGGCTCCATTTACCACTTTAATAACATAAATCAAATCCAGTTTACCACCGCACCAACTACACCGGTATCGCCAACTCCACTTACCACCATAGCTATTCCTTCAACCAATTACCACATTAACAAAACAAATGAAAATCCCAAATTACTTTAAAACAGAGGAAACGGTCATTGTGGTTCCTTTCCAGGAGGGAGTAAATGGGATCTCAAGAGTGGGATTGATGTCATTGAGGAAGAGGAAGCTTTGGTTGGCACATTGAGTTTTGAGGTCATCGTAGTTGGCGAGAGGTATTGCTAGGGTTGCCATTGCACTTCCAGATTTTGTATGTGTCAGATTGGGTGATTTCCGACCAATGGCACGATGGAGAGCAGCAACTAGACAAGGAAGGAGCAGTAATTTAGGGTTCGATTTTGGAGAGAGCAACAACGATTGAGGCGGACAACGAGATGAATTTGGGTTCGAATTTGATTTTTAGTATGGGTTCCATTTGGTAGTGGAGAATATAGTAGTTGTGGGTTTGGTGGTGGCGACGCGACGGTGGGTAACATTGATTTTGGTTTTTGGGGGTAAAGGTGGGGTTTGGGCGGGAATGTGGAAGAAGATAACTGTGGGAGATGATGATTTTTTCTCAAATTTTTATTTAACTATTTTAATTATTTAATGTAGAAAAATGTAAAGTACCATTTTGTCCTTTTTAATTTGATTAAAATTGATCAAATTTTGACTTTTTTGGTCAACTAACGTCAAGATGGATGATTTCCATCCATTTGGATCCCATGTGCAAATTTTTGAAAGGTTTGGAACTATGACTGGCACAAAGTGAATGTTAGGGTAAAGTTCGCAAAAATTTGAAAGGTTAGGGACCGTTGTTGCAATTATCCCAATATTATTAGGAATAGTTTCAAAGTTGAACAAATATGGAGGAAACGAAAGTTATATTACGAGTTCTGTTATGGGCATTTTCTCTCATCTCAAAAGTTATTTTTGGTGGACATGTTTGGAAAAAGGCTTTAAATGATATTTTGTACTAAAATAGCCATTCTTGCTAAAGTTGTCAAAAATGAAAATAATTTCACTACTAATTTTTGGCTACTTACGTGAATTCCCCTTGCAAAAATTTGCTACGGTTAGTCCATTCGATGTATTGTTTTATAGGTTCTTATTTTAAAATATTGTGAATTATCCTGAGACGCACGAATTTAAATGTTTATAATATAATTGCCTCGTGTCTCTGTAAAACATTTTGTAGAAATTCGCCAAGACATGCTAGAAAATTGTAAATAGGATGAGTTTTTTTATTTTTTTTTAAAGATCGATGAATACTTACTGATAAATCAAAAGTCTCATGAGATGGGAATGATTTTAAGGATCATTTTATTTAAATTTTATTTACACTATTTCAATAATATCTATTTAATTTTGATTTTATTAATTGTAATGGATGTATTCACATGCGTTCATCGAACCAATTTGTGTTTCCCTAGATCATGCATTGATCGCAGTTTGTGTTTTTCCAGATCATTCATTGATCGCACATTCTTCAATATTTTTATTGACTATTCATTGAATGTGTTTATTCGAGCCGTTCTCTCTTAACATTTGGGATCCCTTTTTAGGGCTTCGCTCTCTCAAGCACTGCAGCCAATGTCCCTAGCTCTTCCTGCGAAACTTCTTTATTTGCCATTGTTCGCATAGACCGGAAAGATACTCCGGAAGTGTTTTTAATTGTGAACTCAGTAACCGTTGTAAATAGAAAATTAAGCTCATTTCTATTAGAATGACTAGTTATTCTAAAACTGAAATGTTTTATGCAGAGAAATGTGATAGGAAAGATTAGTACCAAGTCCTCCTGACAAAAATAGAAGTATGTTAGTCCTTTGGAATTTTCTTTTTGTGTCCAGAATCGCATTATACAGAGTTATATATAGAATTTGTTGACCCTCTAAAGGCTGATGATTAAAATTAAAGGAACTATAGAAATTTGGAGCGTCATAAATCAACAAAACTTTTTGAGGGATGTAAATCTCACGTCGAATAAAAATGAAAATAAAGATCGACGTATAAGGGTTTGAAATTATGAAAATATAAACCACTATACAAGGAGAGTGAATATTTCTCTTAAATCAATAAACTATTAAATATAGGAAATCACTTTAATGGACAATTTTTATAAAAAACGAAGTCAAACAGACACCAAACTTTCAACATTTTCCAGGTAGAAAATTATACCAATCAAACACAATTAATTACAATTCCCAGTAAAACAAATTCTAGGCAATTCAATTCTCAGTAAAACATTTTCTTTCCACCCATTTTTCACCTTTGCAATCAAACGAACCCTTAGAATGACTAGTTATTCTAAAACTGAAATGTTTTATGCAGAGAAATGTGATAGGAAAGATTAGTACCAAGTCCTCCTGACAAAAATAGAAGTATGTTAGTCCTTTGGAATTTTCTTTTCGTGTCCAGAATCGCATTATACAGAGTTATATATAGAATTTGTTGACCCTCTAAAGGCTGATGATTAAAATTAAAGGAACTATAGAAATTTGGAGCGTCATAAATCAGTAAAACTTGTTGAGGGATGTAAATCTCATATCGAATAAAAATGAAAATAAAGATCGACGTATAAGAGTTTGAAATTATGAAAATATAAATCAATATATAAGGACTGACTATTTCTCTTAATCAATAAACTATTAAATATAGGATCCACCCTACTCCAAAGAGAAGCCCTTGAACGTACATGTTGAGAAGCATCTGATGGAATTTTGCAAAAATGCTTCTATGCCACCAATACCTCTTTAAATCACAATCAATTTGATATGCGCAGCTCATTCATTGGTATGTGGGGTGTAAGATTGCTTTATTAACAAAATTTTAAAATAAAGAAGTGCAAGTTGTTAATAATTAATCACAAGGTTCCTAAGCAATAAAGCAACTAAGAAATCTGTTGGAAATTGTTTGTTAATTAGTAAATTGCGTCAACTTTGAGCTCCAATTTTAGTGGGACCCGTACTTCGATTTTAACGGGACCAAGCATATTCCTGTTCTACTCTGCGAGGTGGTTAACGTGATATATTTATTTATCGAAAATCATTTAGAATTGAATGAAATATTTTATATCAAATTAACCCACTTGAAACTATAAATAAGTGAAAATTTTGATTTATTGAAAATGGCTAAATACTTATTTCACATAGGAAAGTTAGGAAACTTTGGTGTGGTTTATAGTGAAAATTTGATGATTAGGTTTGAGCCTTAGGGGTACCAATAGTTTTTAGAAGAATGATACATATATACTATTGGGATTGGTCCTAAGCCCACGAGTGCGCCACCACCTTCTGTCGACACTACGGCACAAGCACGTGTTCGAATTCAATTCGGTTTGATTCGTGTACAGGTAAGAGTGGATCCTTGTCCTATGTATATATTTTTAGAGAAAATTTATTTAATTTTTTGGGTCAAATTATAATTAATCAAATATTTGGGTACTTAATGAAATAATTTTAAAGGTAATTTTTATTTTCTTGTGTGGGTCGATTGTTAGTTGCCTGTTCAGGTTTGGAGGGTTGTCTAAATAGTGATTAGTGTCTGAAAAGGTTTGAAGGATGTTTGAATGACTACGAACGAATCTATAAATAGTTTGCCCAACTCAGAATAATTACACAATTTTCATTGCAAACTTTCTCTACTTTGAATCTTATCCTCTCTGTCGTTCTGATACCGTTCTCGAAGTGAAAACACTTCATTAAGTTCATTGAAACTTCTGCAAATTGATGTGTTGCTTCTGTAGGAAACGCAATTTGTTCTATCTTGGAAAACAATTGTTGAACGCTTTTAGCACCTTTGAAGATAGAAAATTCATTTTAAGGAAATATCATGAAATCGATGGGCTCGAATTAACATTCTGATCTTGTTAATCATCTTGTTATGTTGTTAAGGTTACATTACAGTAATTTTGTCAGTGTAGTATACTCAGATCTGAAACAACAAAATCTACAAATTTTCCCATTGTTCATGTTCCAGTGGCGTCAAATAGCTGATTGTTTCTTAAATTTGCATTAAATGGGAAAACAGCCAAGAACATAAAAACCTGTTAAAGAACACCTATAATCCAGAGACGCCACTAGAACAATCCAGTCACACTAGCTATTTCATTGAAGTGCAGGGTGATAGCAGTATTCCTTGTCCTTGATTCCCTTTTAAACTATACAAAATCGATGACAGCAACAGAATGCCATTGATGAGTTGATAAAGAACTGATCAGAATTTAAAAACAATATACATTGATTATGATTGGTATTGTGGATGGAGCGCCAACTAATTAATCACCTATAAGAGAAAGTGTACGAGACAAGTTCCTTATCTGAACTATTCCAGTTCAAATTTTGTTCTGTGTATTAGCCCCAGTTTGACAACCATTAATTGAGGAAAACAAGGTATTGAATAGTGTTTTTAGACGAATACGTGATTAAAAAGTTGGGAAAAACTTTTGAGTTTACGTGTAAAAAATTTTAATATGTAAATGTGTAATTGAAAATGAATATTACATATAAAAAAAAAAGAGTTTGAAAATAATGGTTGTGCCAACATTGAATCAATAAATAGTCACCTTTGGAATGGTCCGAATGGATGACTTCAACGCCAAGGAAAAACTCTATGTCATAACGATGTCTCACCCGAGTTTAATGATCGCGCAACTCAAGCATCCTGAGATAGCTTTATTTTCAATTAAATTGCAAGAAAGTCCGAAAATAATCAGATGATCAGTTTTGGTTACATACTCAGATGATCATTAATTTGATGTAGTCAATAAGAGCATCCAAATTGCTATACGATGATCCACCTTCACTGACAGCCTTTCTTGCAAGCTTTGCCAAATTTTTTGACCTTTCCAAAAACTCATCCTTCCTTTCTTCCATAAGCTCTCTGACAGCTCTCTCAATAATTTTTCTATCACAAGTATCTTTCATGTCTAACCCAATCTTCCAAACCTCACTCACAAACCTACTGTTAATCGTTTGATCACCAAAATATGGCCAACAAATCATTGGCACACCAGCCGCAATACTCTCCAGAGTCGAGTTCCATCCACTGTGAGTCAAAAACCCACCCACTGCCTCGTGGTTCAGCACTTCTTCCTGAGGTGCCCATCCTACCATGTAGCCCCTTGCCTTTGTACCCTCCTCTAATTCTATTAGAGTTTGATTCTTCCCATCTTCCCCTACAATTGAATCTGGCCTCATGACCCACAAGAACCTCTGTCCACTATTCACCAATCCATGCCAGAACTCCCATAGCTGCTCTCTCGACACAACTGTAATGCTTCCAAAACTAACATAGATTACTGATTTTGGTGGCTGTGCATTAAGCCAATCGAGACAACTCCGGTCTTCTGCCCAAAAGCTTCCTGAAAGAACTGAGTTATCGGCCTTCGTTTCTGCGAGTCTGGAGTTCAGGTGGGAATGATTTGGTCCAATGGTGAATACTTTTGGTATGTGTTTGCGTATATGAGACACTGTTGGCCTTTCTAGATCTTCAAATGTGTTAAAAATGGCTGCTTGCGCTCTTGTGGTTTGTCTAGTAACGGATTCAGCCATTCGAAGTTTTGGCTCATTGATGTCTTTGGCACGGCAAAAGCTGGGCAAGTCACGGAATCTTAGAAAACCTTCCATTCCCGGAACGCTTTTTACTATTTGGTCCATGCCAATACCTGCAAAATTCATCAAGAAAAGCAATTAAGATATCAAGAAAAGCAATTTAACAGTGGCTGACTAGAAATCAGGAAAGAAAGTGGACACCTTCGTGGGAAATTTCACCGGCTTCAATGAGTTCAGGTATACAGAAATAAGCCAAAAATGAGCAAGCGCTAATAGTACGAAAATAGATGAGTGGTATCCCTTTCTCTTCAGCAAAATCACCGGCAAAAGTCAGGACCCCGTCAGCTATTATGCAAGTAATTGACCTTTGGGTTTCAGAAGCGAATAAGTTCTTCTCAACCATCATCTGCTTGAAAAGTGGTGCCGTTATGTTTTTGGTAGAAGGTAGGATATCCATGACTTGCTCGCCAACTCGAGGATGGTCATCAGGAAGCCCATCGGTTATAGACTGGAAACGGAACCCAGGATACTGGTTGAAACGCGAAACGACTGTGGTATGCTTGAGGAGGCGGCCGAGGCTAAAATCAGAGACCATGAATGTAACGTCAAGGCCAGAAAGACAGAGGAGTTCGGCCAATTTGAGCATGGAATTCACATGGCCCTGAATTGGCACCGGAAAAATGAGTACATGAGGAGGGAGTGTGGCACCTTGAGAATCCATTAGCTTCTTCAATTTTGTGTCGTTGCAATTTTCATATCAACTCCGTTGAAAAACAATAGTATTTAAGCAATAAAGCAACTAATCATAGATCAAGCCAGATAAAGATAACATAAGACGTCACTGAAGGCGTCAAAACGTAGGTGGCGCAGTTGTTTATACATAACATGAGAGATGGAAACGACAAAACGTCACGTGGCTCTTCGGACGTTACACAAGACTGCTAAATGTGGGCGGCACGATTTGATTCGGTGTGCATTTTTTTTTCTAAGGAAAACAACAAAACATTAAGAAAAAGATGTTTAGGGTAAAAAGATAAAGATTGAGGCTGATAGATCTCTAGATGGTTGATTCAAACTTATCTTTGTTGAACTCAATCACGTGAGATTAGGCTGCTAATGGATCTTGCCACACATTTCATTACCTGTTCTTCTCCTACACAAAAATACCCCATTAGCGTCCAAAGCGAGCTTTCCCAAAAGGTTCTTCTCCTACACAAAAATACCCCATTAGCGTCCAAAGCGAGCTTTCCCAAAAGGTTTATCAAACACTAATCTGATTCATATTGCATTTGATTCTTTCTACTACACATCAAAGATTGATTCTCTTAAAAGCATAGAAGTACCAAACTAAGCACAATTGCTTTGAATCTTTNACACAAAAATACCCCATTAGCGTCCAAAGCGAGCTTTCCCAAAAGGTTTATCAAACACTAATCTGATTCATATTGCATTTGATTCTTTCTACTACACATCAAAGATTGATTCTCTTAAAAGCATAGAAGTACCAAACTAAGCACAATTGCTTTGAATCTTTATAAATTCATGTTTTAAAGTGCTACACTTATAATATTTTAATACTGAAGACAAGATCTTGCAGTTTTGGGCAGGTAAATGGGGAGGGTTGTAAATCTTGGACCATTTATTTCATAAACAAATGAAAATTTTAATACATTTTAAGTTAATATATTCATGTAATAATTTAAATGAGTACTGACAAATTTTTCAAATAATAATTTTTAATTTTTGTCATTTCAATTGCGAAATCGTAAATGATGCCAACAAACTTATACTTAATTTGTATAAATTATGTTAATTATAGGAAAATTTCAAATTGGATAGAATTTATGTGAAAATATGTTATTTAACTTAATTGGAGTTGATTTGAAGTGATTGAAAACTGTCTGGATTGCGAAAGATCAATTGGAAGTATTAACGGAGTATTCTGTAAAAAATCATAAGTTTTGAAATTTATATTCATTGAAAAATTTGGAGACTAAATTGCAAACTTTCAGAACTGTCCTTAGGTCAACTATAATGATTTTATAATATAGAAGACTTGAATGCAAATATTAGAAGAAGAAGTACTAAAATCATATAAAAAAATGAGTTTAATTGGAAAATGATTTTTTTTTTCCTTTTTTTTTCTCAAACTCTTCGATGAAAATCAATTTGAATAAGAATTTTACCTAAATTTTGTTCTATAAATACATACCTCGTTCCAACAATTAAAAGAGGCTTGGTAGAATTTAATTCTACACATATATTCAATCCAAATACTTGTACGATTTCATTAGACACATATATTCCAGCCGAGGTTTGGGGATTCATCGTACATATATTATACAAGCCCGAAAGAAAGGAAAAATCAAGAAATCAATCAAAAGCTAGAGTTTCAAGATTTTACAAGAAGAATGTCGAATCTTGGTGCAATATATTCATTTTTTCCCTCTTTCTCCTTAAAACTCGGTAACGTGCTTTAATTCTTATTATATTTTTCTTCTCCCATGATATGTAATTAAGTAATTAGTTGGAATAAATGATTGTAACTTAATTTTAATTAAAAAGTTTTAAATCTCCAATTGATGTTATGAATTGTCTTTACTTCCATTCTTAATGTTTGGATTAATTGAATACATTTCTTCAGCAGTTTCCATGTGAAAAGTAACCTATCGAGATTATTAATCGATTTAGATATTGTTTAGACCCTATAATGTGCACAGTGGAATTAACAATAATAATTAAAAGTAGCAAGTCACATTTTAATTATTTCTAGATAGTTAATTAATCGCGTCAATTTATCATATGTTAAATTACTACAATTTGTAATACGAAAGCAATAAAGAACACCAAATTTATCACGAAGAAAACCCTTCGAAAATGATAAAAAAAGTTTGAACACTCTGCTAGTCAATAATATACGATAAATGAAATAACTTACGGTATGATCGAGACTCGACTAACATTTAGTCCCCCATGACCTTCTTCTGTAGTCACCCTTGATCATACTGGACTGCGTCCTTCTTGCACCAAATTTCAACTCCTGGTATATCACCAGCTTGGCCCTCCTCGACTGTGTGTTCCTCACATCAGTTCCCGACCTGTGGTATATTACCTTAGCCCTCTCGGACTGTGTGCCTCTATACCAATTTCTGATCCCCGACATTGTTTATCTTCAGTGGTCTTCTTCTTCAAATTTGAATGTATATCAACTTCTTCAAATTTGAATGTTGGTCTTCTTCTTATATTTTTTTTTACTTCCATTTGGACTCTATCAACCCCATACGAATAACTTGGACTATCTAAACATATTTTGACTTTTATTACTATATAATTAAATCCTAATGCAAATCTGATAAATTTTTATTTTTGTTTTAAGAAATTGCCAATTACAAAATAGACTTTACACCATGTATTATTTTGTTTATTCAGTACTGTGAAGTTTTTAATCTGATGTATTTTTCAATTTTTGTACAATATTTTGTATGTATTTTTCCTATTTCACAAATAATGATATGGCCCAAGGTTTTGCTCTGTTCATACACACTAATGTAGTTTGTACATTTTATAAAATGGTGATATATTTGGTTTTTAACTTCTATTAGTCGTTGCAATAATTGTTAAAATCGTGTATTTTATTGTATCATGTGTAATATATTATGTGACAACTCTCTTCTACAGTGATCAATAATAGATAATTTGATTTTATTTACGAATAAAGCTCCACGTACAGGTAGTATATTGGCAGGGTCAATATTGAGGGACACGTAATTAGCTACCCTGTCACCCATATCTTGTATGTGTAACAACTTTCTTTATTTACATACAAGTGACATGTTCTAGTAATTCATACCCATCGTTGTGATGATTGATAAAAACACGTATAGTTTTGTACCATACGTTACATTTTCTGTGATAAATCCACAATTCACATAAACTCTATAAAAAAAAAAAAAAAAATGTTCCTTTTAGAGCTCTTGGAATGCCGCCTGGACCAGAATGACCAATGATTTCTAATCACACACTGATCACTTTCTGGAAACACAAACTGTTCACGTTACAAAATTTACTGAAATGTTGCTCTATGTATTTCCTTAATGAAAGTACGAAAGTGAATGTTTCTTTTGTTAGTCAATCCATGCAAGTATTGACAGGGCTATCTGAAACTTGTTTTGATACAAGATATACTCAAATTTGCGGCTATTTACAAAGTTGAATTTCCTCAACAACGAGAGTTGCTTTTATTAGTTGAGCCATAAAAAATATGGATAGGAACAGCCGAACCTTGTTATTATATGAATGCTGACTCTTCAAGACAGTAAATTGGAAAAGAGAAATAATATCATGCTATGGGGACTTGAACTGTTTAAGAATTCTGTACTTACGTTTCTTTGCGAACTTTGCCAAATGCTTAGAAGGTCCAATAGATTTTATTGAAATCGTTTGCAACTTTGATATTTGTACATGAAGAAGAAATATTCGACCCCTTCAGTTTTTCTTTCCCCTCGGTAGATCCAAAATCTGACATTTCTATTGGCAATTTGTTGAAGACTGGAGCATGGTACCCTTTTTTAACATATTTATCCGAGTTTTTCTACTCTAGAAGTTATGTTCTGCAATAAATATTATCTTAAAAATTTCAGTGCCATTTGTCTCTTCTTGTTATCAGGTGACAGAAGTTGGAACACACTTATTCATTATTATTTGTTACAGGTACCAGAAGTTGCAGAAGGGTGAGGTGAGTGCAGATGGAATGGGGGGTTCATCAACAGATAATTCACCATCAAAGTATGTTATTCTCGATGAGATGGATGAGGAAGAAGATATCCCGTAAAGCTCAGTATTTGCGTAATTTGAATCTATAAACTTGAGTAAGCTTCTGATCAATTGCTCAACCCATTATGGTCATTGTCTTTCATGAAGGCATTCTGTTATTTTATTTTCTTTTAAAATACTTGCATTATGATTTTTCTGTTTTATGAGCATGTTTTTTCTATTATTTAAGCAAAGTAAAATAGAATATAGAACATTCCCAATTCTTCAATTAGTGCTACAAGATCTTTGCCGACTAGTGATATTTTAAGAAGCTTAATAAATGTATATACTTTGAGACGAGTTCTTTTGGTTTATCAATGATCGAATTACCATGCTTGATCACTTCTCGAAATGTAGCACTCATGTTTTTATAGTCTTCTATCAGGTTGATGCTGCGAGAGGAATGTTTCGTCAGGAAATTGGAATTGGCAATTTTGTTGACATCAATTTTTTAGCCCTCTGTAAACAAATTTTCTCTATGTTTCAGTATGTTTTGCATGACTTTTGTTCCTCTTGTATCTAAATGTTGTCATTGTATTCTGATTCTTGATAACAGTTTTCAGATTGAGTGAATATTTGTTATTCTGATTTAGTTGCAATACACCATAATCAGGCTGTAAAGGTTCCAATTCTTGATATTTGTAGAAGAAAATGTCAGTTTTTTTGATATTGATTAATTTGTTCAGATTTAGAACTTTTGGGTAGGGTTGGACAAAACTCCTTAATCGAATCGGACCGAATTGAATGGTTCTTCTTAAGTTAAATACCCGAATGAGTATCTGAATTGAGAACCGATTGATTTGGTTTGGTTCTGGACGAAGAACCGAAGAACCAAATAAGAATCGAAACTTCCTATTTTTCTTAAGCCTTTGTTTGGTATATATTAAAATTTTCATTCTTATTATTGTACTCATTTTTAACCACACATTCTTCAATAAAATAATATTTTCCATCACATTAATATCTTTTCCCTTTTTTTTTTTCAATCACATTCTCCATCAATCTACTATTTCAGAATACATTCTTTCAAAATAATGTGGCTCAAACATACTCCTTCCAAATTATTTTATTTTTTTAAAATAAATTTACTAACTAAT
>CAIGRS010142172.1:0-10893 GCA_903798395.1 Fraxinus floribunda
AAACTTTTTTTTTGGCACATGAAATGCTTGATGGACAAGCTTTTATGCAGTATACCAAGCTAAGTAACTAATAGTCAAGTGAATGATGTCAATGATGTTGGAGAATTTTCAAACCAGTGGAAGGTTATGCAGAACCTTAAAAGTCGCTAACAGAAATAATGCCATATTGAAAAGTGAGGATCTGAGAAATGTAGTAGCAAGTGATTGAGTGGTAAACGGTTCATCAGAATTAATAGTAGCTCCCCTTTAGTGGGGTAAGGGACACATTGTTTACAAAAGGCCATTAGAGTAGTAGGTTGATCAAGTGTGATAAAGAGTTGAGATAATGCGATTATCTCGCTTGATTCTTAATCACTCTGTATGCTACCTTTCACTTGCAAACAAATAGATGCAATCTCAGGCATTGGATCGTGGCTTGAGTTTATCAACTGTCAGTTAAACATGAGTTATAACTACTGGGATGATTGACCTGTTGGATTCAAATCACATATATCGTACTTTCAAGTTTCAAAATTTTAGTCAAATTTAAAATGAATAGTTACAAGATTTTTGACTGTTTATTAGTGCTTGTTAAAGATTAAAAGAATCAAAGAATTGATTGATAGAAGAGCAGGTCACGCGGTCAATGTGATCTGTTCAACCACAGAATGATAGTTCTTTTAAATTAGTCATCTTTGATATATATAGAAGGATAGCTCATTTGAATTCAAACACCTTTGATATATCTTGAAGGATAACTCTTTTAAATTGAATATAATCGAGTTGTATAGGCTAAAAAGAAGGTAGTTGTTGTATTCAGCTCTATTTAAAGAGCATGTAATTCACGATTCTATACAAGAAAAACACAGACATCAAAAACATATTATTCTCTACAAATACCAAGTTAATAAAAAGTTTGCGAGGGATCATAACGATAATTAGCAAATGAGATAGAGATAATCAGGCAAGCAAACTATCCAAGGAATATAGATGGATTTTTAACTTCTTCATATCTAGGCTAGTAGGAATGTATGTTATTTTTGCAGGCTGCTGGGGTTCATGATGATTTTTATTTAGGGTGCTATTAGTCTGATAAGAAAATTATACTGGAAATTTACCATTTGCTATAGCGTGTTTGGGATTGGCTTTTTCTGGTTTTTGATACATGATATTAAAATACTGATTGAATTCAATATTATATAAGCTGACATCTTATAAGTAAATATTGTGATAGTTAGTATATAAGACATCAAAATGATTTCAGAACTTTCCTTTCTTAAGAGCATCAGTCAGGCACAGATTCTACAACAAATCTATTGACCTCTGGACTTCTCACTGCCTGGGAAGTCTATGAACTTCCTTTTTTCATTCAATTTTTTACCATCATACTGAAGATAATATTCTTGCATTAGATTCCATGGAAAATAAGCTAGTTGTGGTTTATATTTTGGTACTTTTAATCTCTCTTGAGTTATGGGTGAATCAGAATAGATTATTTCCCTCGAGTCTGAAACAGCACATGATCAGTAGGAAGGAGAAGCAACGGATTTTGCACCTAGATTCCCAGTGTTAGATTCACTAAGGTAGTGATGCCCATGTATGAAAGAAGGTATTTGAATTAGTAGAACCTGTACACATCATTCACAAAATGGAAAATGGAGAAAATAAAAAAGAATTACCTACTCAATTTTTTAAAAATAGCTGTCACCCTTAAAATTGGCAATATGCCTATAGGAATCCCAGAGAAAAGGGTCCCACCTTTAGTGAAGTGCTAACTACTAGATGGTATCACCTTGATCAGGAGCAAGGCCTAAACTATGTCAAAGGGGACCTGATAGATGTTAAGGTCTTGATCTATTAGCATAAGGACTTCATAAGATTACAATGACATTTCGTTGGAGGTCTAGACCAATTGCCACTGATTCCCAATATGGTCTCTCTGGGTGGGAACATGACCATTACTTTTGGATGAATTGAATATAAATGCCTCTCATAGACAATACATTAGATAGTCTACCCAGGACTATCTAATGTATTGTCTATTTTTGTATTGGGAGGGATTTATATTGTTATAGAGCAAGTGCAGTATTCAATTATCAATATTCAACTACAAGGTTCAAACCAATTTCTTATTTTTGTATTGGGAGGGATTAATTGAATGGAATGACGAAAAATGATTCATGCTACTTTGCAATAAGTCTATGTGCATGTTTGTAAAGATTGTAATTGCTTATAAGCTAGTTATACTTTACTTTTATACTATGATGCTCGGACTCTTTGAAATGGTCAGAGTATCCGTGTTGACACAACATGGGCACAGACATGGGATAATGTCGGATCCTCCAAATTTCAACCTGACACAGTGTTGTTCTGCTTCTTCTTTCTTTCTTTTTTCTTTCCCTTTTCTTCCAATACACGATTCCGCAGTTGAAGATAGTTGGATTGGAGGGGTTTGTGGTGAAGAGAGAGAAAATGTGTTTTTGGGGGTGGAAAAGAGAGAGATGGAGGATGAGCCAGTTTTAGGGTTGGAATTGGGTTGGGTTAGAATTATAATGTGTTATCGGGCAGGTGGGCTATAATATGGGGCTAGGCTTGATGTTGGGTAGGCGGGTTGTTTGGAAAATGAAATGGGCTCAGGATAGGAGGCCCCTAAAATTTTGGCAACTATTGAGAAAATAATAAATCTAAAAATAATTAAAAATATATTTCATATTATCCATGAATAAAGAAGGAAAATTAAAGAAAAATTGAAGTTTAAAAGACATATTCACGTACCTGTGTTCGAAATTAGTATCCTACATTTTAGAAAATAAAAGATCCGACACTTAGATACGTACCGAATTTGAGCATTATAGCTTTTATCTATACATTTCGTAGGACCCATTATTTTTACTTTATCACATTTGTGATCCATATATTTTGTAAGACCCATAGCTTATAAGAACTTGAAAGCTACAAGTTGGACAAATCTCTGAATTGAGCGAGCTCCCTTGCATGCAATGATGTGGTGTAGCGAGTTCCTTTTTTTTCTTGTGAAAGCAAAAGTGGTCCTTTTCTTTCCTTGGACTGATGACTCACTTGGGTTGAGTTGGTCCAACCAAGAAAGGCATGGGATCTTTGGGCATTGCTTGGGCTACCAAACTAGCACTAAGTTATCTTCAAACGGGGAAGGAGTGGGGAAGTAGAGATCTAAACCAGTTGNGGTCCAACCAAGAAAGGCATGGGATCTTTGGGCATTGCTTGGGCTACCAAACTAGCACTAAGTTATCTTCAAACGGGGAAGGAGTGGGGAAGTAGAGATCTAAACCAGTTGAGTGTATTAAAGATGAGAAAAAATTGTAATGTTTAGTAGTTATGAGATCCTGGCAAGACAAATAAACTATTTCGAATTGTTATTGGGTAAAAGGCATAGATTGACAATGATGATTGTTAACTCCATTACAGGCGGAGATGTTAGTTGTGCTAAAAGAGATTAATTCGTGGAAGTGAGATATCCTCTGAAGATGATGAAGATAAGAAAAAAAATTTGGTCTAGATGAACTTCCTATCCAAGTAGGGAGTATTGAGGCAAGGTGGGTGTTGTATAGTTGACAGAATCGTTCGACGAGATCTGAAAGAGTAAAAACATGTCACATGAATAGAGGTAGATGTTAATTGCCTAATTATAATAATCATACTATGAAATCATGGAAGACGGGGACAGAGCGTGTATTAAGGCGTGATTCAAATGTTTCAGATAATTAGGGATAACTGCCACAGGATTTTTGTGATATAAGAACATCTTTGCAAACTAAAATCTCAGTTATACTTTATGTTGTGAGTGTTGGACTATTAAGGATAAAATGAAGGTAGCCAAAATGGGGATGCTAAGATGTATGTGTGATACGATTAGGAATTAGCATATATGCCAGAAAGTGAATGTGTTATTTATTAAGAATAAATCTGGAATTAGCATATAGGCCAGCAAGTGAATGTGTCATTGATTAAGAATAAATATTTTGATTCATCAAATATTTATACTTTATAGCACTAAAAGGGAGGATTAGACCTAAAGAACTCCATGATTGGCAGCATGGGTATAAATGCCATTTTTCCTGTAATCTACCCTTAGTCTAATTATATGATTGTTTTCGATCTGCTTATCCTACTAATTGCATGGTAGTCTTAAATGCAGTAACTATCCTCCTATATGGATGAACAAATCCCAACACTTGGTTAAGAATATTTAAAATTATAATAATAAAAAAAATTGCTGGTTGCCCTGTTGTCACGATGGAGGAGCAAAACCGTACAAATGATGTTTCCTGAATATCTTCCCTGGTCACAAGGTTTCTGGCTCGCATGTTATAGTCGCTGACTAGGTATCTACTTTGTTATTATCAGATATGGATAAGGAATGGTGAGTCAAGTTTACGTATCTATTCATAAGAACTTTTTCCCTTGTAGAAATATATTATTTAATATTAGGATGCCATGTAAATAATTCTACTGGATGGACCTTTGAATGAGATTCACGTAGATCCTTTGTTTCTAGCAAATTTAAGTATCTGATATGTTTCTCAATATGAAATTCTTTTTAACTACATTGTTTATTTGACTTTGCTTTTGCAATGTTAATTTTTACAGTCTTTGCTACCTAACGAATGTGACTTTCTAGCATTGTTTGATGGAACAAATACTTGTGTGCACTAAATGAGGCCCTTAAACAAAGTGAGAGGCAAAGGCATGACAATAGTTTGTCTCTGTCGGCATCAGATGTCACATACCTCAAAGAAGCTTTATTTAGAACACATCTTTCAGCTAGTCGAACAAAATTGAATTCACTTGTAAGCTATCCTCATGGCGGAGTAGACACTGATATTCAACATTGAATTATTTGGCACAACTTGGATAATATTACAGAGTTATCTTGACTCTTATAATAAGACCATTTTTACTTCATGGATTCTCAATTTTCAGTATATATTCAGGCATTTTGGTGCAAAAGGATCAAACATTTTCTAAATTGTTACTCTTTTAGAGCAGATTTTTTATTTATTGTTTTGTCACATTTCAGGAATGTGACAAGATGTGAGGGGTAGCTGCAGCTCAAACCACAGAAGCTCGGGCTTATGTGAATATGGTTGTTTGCTATTTTGAACGCTCAGGCTTATTTTTCTAGCCGAAGCAAAGTGTTATTTTCTTGCTGTCTTGCAAACAATGGGAATATGTAAAGGTTGAGTTTTGTTGGTATTATAGATTGTGCATCCATCAAACGTGTGAAGAATTATCTTCTTGCTATTGCAGAAACTTGTCTTGTCTTGTGTTTTACGAACCATTTAGAGGTAGAGTTTTGCTAAATGTACGTTATGGTTGACATTTTAGTTTGACAAGGGAGCATCGTGGTAATTGATTTTAACAACACTTGTTCAAATCAAAGACACAATTTTATATACATTACATAATGTCAAACTTAATGTACACTTTGTTTAGAGGTATAAATCGGGTTAAGCTGTTCAAGTTCAGGGCTGTCGAGGCCCTTATTTTTCTTGACCCAAGTCTGACATGACTTTGTAGTACACACCGGCAAGTGAGGTACAATTATATCAAGAAGATCTTGTAATTTTATCACAAAAATCATTAAAAATCAATTAATGATAAACGAAATTGTATGGTTTTGAGGTATAAATGAAATACATTGAATGACAAATTATCAGTTACATGACGAGTTATCATTTTCTACAATTTTTTTATCAGTTAAGAATTTGAAATGGCTCTATTATAATGCATTCATTTATTATTATTATTTTTTTGTAACCATCCACCTGATGGATATATGGACAATCCTAAAATGGTTTAGGAAATAAATGAATATTTAACTCATTGATATTTTTTAATTGTAACTTTATTCGAGCAAAGACTAATTTCCTTTTTTATGTAGTTTCGAATGGTATGCTACAAATGATTTTTCATTATAAACATGTCACAATTACCCTAAAACTTAATATAATTTAATCGCGATTTTTTTTTAACAAAAAAATACATTTCTTGATAAAGTTAGAAAAAAATAATGTAAGCAATCATCAAAATCAGATAAAAGAATAAAGTTCACAATCATCTAAAAATTCCATACAATAAGAGAACTAAAATTTTAAAATAAAATTGTTCATAATATATATAAAAAACTATATTAGTTGTAAGTACAAATGTAATCACCAAAAATAATTCGCGATAAATATGGCACAACACAACATCTTAAAATTCAATGTAATATGATGATCAAAATCAGAAAATGATCTTATAATAAACAAAATAATTCTCATAATTACCTATATAAATGTATGCAACAAAATAAATTTCTAGTTCTTTTATACAAAGAGCATACATTTGCACTATCACTTTCTGAAAAGTCTGAAGTGTAAACCATTTCTAAGCAAAAACTCACAATATTAGTAGACCCAGAAAATTTCTAAGTTTGAAATCTTGAAGAATGGCTCAAAGTGGGAATAACGCAGCCGCAGCTAACCAACCTGAACAGCCACAGCCACATCCAGTTTTGGAGCAACTTACCGGTGTTCAATACTGTATTAACAGTCCACCACCATTATGTTAGTTCTCCCTCTAGCTTTCCCTTGGTCAACAAATGCAGTCGGCTCTAAATTTATTGAGAATAATTTTTCGTTTGTTATTACTGCAGTGGAAGCTATTTTCTTGGGGTTCCAGCACTATGTTTTGAGTCTTGGCTCAATAGTCTTGATCCCAAGTATGACAGTTCCTCAAATGGGTGGTAGTGATGTAAGATATATTTACTCTTCATTTGATACTCTCCTTTTTCGTATTTTTAAACGATCTACATTTTCTTGCATTGCAGAAAGAGAAGGCTAAGGTGATACAAACATTACTGTTTGTTTCAGGAGTAAATACACTGTTCCATTCCTTATTCGGCACGAGATTGCCAGTGGTAATAGGCGGTTCCCATGCGTTCTTGATTCCAGTAACTACGATTCTTCGTTCCAGAAGATATCAAATGATACATCAGTCTGAGGAGGTGATTGCAATTTATCGTTTTAGTGTTATGTGTATCCCTATCCTTATTTTTGGCCTAAAAACTGGTTGCATTCCCAGAGATTTGCCCAGACAATGAGAGAAATACAAGGTGCATTGATCATTACTTCGTGTTTCCAAATGATCATCGGGTTTATTGGTTTGTGGAGGAACATAGTCAGGTTTGCTATTTAAGAAGTGAATTCTTACATTTTTTGCTGTTGCAATTTCATTCATACTTACATTTTATTTCTCTGGTTTAAGGCTTTTTAGTCCTCTTTCTATGGTTCCACTTGTTTTCTTCACTGGTCTCGGGTTGTACCATCTTGGCTTCCCATTGGTAAGAGTTCTACATCCTTCCATTGAATATCTTCATAAGCGGCTTAACTTACAAGTTTCTGTACCTCACTACATAACTTAATTGTATCTTATAGATTGCAGACTGTGTTGAAGTTGGGATTCCAGAACTGGTATTCATGATTATCATCTCGCAGGTAACTAAGCATCTATCTAATTTCCATGCCTCAACTGGGTAGCTTTTACGTTTTTCTCGGGGGATTAGGATTCAAATTGTCATCGTATAACTAACTAGTGCAATATGACTGGCTAGATGAGCCTTTAACCAAAAACTGAAAACTCACTGCCTCATCTTATATTCATGGAGAAACAAGAGTATTATTCTTTTGTCATGAGACTTGGAATTCCATTTTTCTTGCAGTATCTTCCAAGATTCATAAAATTAAAGAGGCCCTTATGTGATAGATTTGCGGTGCTGTTCTCTGTTGCCATTGTGTGGATTTATGCTGGAATTTTAACTTGGAGTGGTGCTTATCATAAACCTTCAAAAGATAGCTGTCGAACTGATCGCTCTGGACTAATCAGTGGAGCTCCTTGGTAACATTGCCAACACCAATTTACTTCCATTTATTTCACTATGACATCAATCAGTAGGTTTTAAATGAATAAATTGTTGCCCAAGCTGAGGTATATTCATCCGTTTTACCAGATTTTGTAAGAATTCCAGTTCGTTGCTTTTAAATTATATTTGATTGTTCAGCAAAGTAATTTTGTTGCAGATTTTAGTTGCCATTTTTTTCAGGATAAATATTGTAACTATTGGATCTTATGATATTGCTTGTTGGCAACTGCAGGATATATGTTCCTTCCCCATTCCAATGGGGGCCTCCTACTTTTAGAGCCGGGGAAATTTTTGCAACCGTGATGGCTTCATTTGTCGCTTCAACTGAGGTCTACACTCTACATTGTTTATGTAATCTTGTATTCTCGTTTGTCTAGGAAGTTAAACTAAGAGCATGTTTGGTGCATCTGGCTTTTTTCTGATGACTTACATACAAAAATGAAATTGCAGAGAGAAATTTTTTCATTGTTCTTCACAACTGAAATGAAATTTTGTTGGCAAATCCAGTTAAATGGGAAGAAGAATAACTAATAAAAATAAATGATTTATTGCAGTCTACCGGAGTGTATCTTGCAACAGCAAGATATGGTAGCGCTACACCAGTTCCACCTTCAGTAATTAGCCGTGGTATAGGCTGGCTGGTAAGAATAGATTCTGTATTTGATTCTCATTAGAACGTTCATAGAATTTTGTTTCAAGAATGACACTTCGGAGTACTAATATATATTTGAGTTTAGGGGATCGGGACTTTGCTTAATGGCCTTTTTGGCAGTGTCACTGGTGCTACTGCAACAGCGTAAGAAACTCAACCTTCCCATACAAGTTCACGATAAAATACCTTTATACATAAAAATAAATGCCTTCTATGTTGGATAACGTAACTTTTTATTTTCTGATGCTGTCTAGTACGATAGATTTCACCTTACTGAACAAGCGAATTGTGTTTAACGTTCAATTTCTCTCATAATTTTGTTTCTTCAATAACTCTGTTTACTAAGAGAGTTCACTACGAATTCAGAGAAAATGCAGGTCTCTTGGCTCTGACAAAAGCTGGAAGTCGAAGAGTTGTTCAAATATCAGCTGCATTCATGATTTTCTTCTCCTTCTTAGGTATTTTAGGCTTCTCTTAATGTACACTTCATATTTATTCATTAGCTCAGTCGATCAACTTGTTCGCAGAAAAACAAAGGGATCTTGATTATGCAACTGTTGTTTGGCACTAATAATATCACCCTTAAATTCAAGAATTTAGATTTTGAAATTGGATGGAATTTTAATTTAACATCGACTTCATGATATGATCGAACAGGGAAATTTGGAGCAGTTTTTGCTGCAATCCCTCTGCCAATTATGGCAGGAATATACTGCATCTGCTTTGGTTATGTTGGTATGTACCTATACTGTCATTTCGATTTTTCTTCAGTATGTTTTGCAGTAATTTATTCTGGTCGATCTTGTTGCATGCAGCATCTGCAGGACTTGGTTTTCTCCAATTCTGTAACCTGAACAATTTCAGAACAAAGCTTGTATTGGGATTTTCCGTATTCTTGGGGCTATCCCTATCACAATACTTCAGAGAGTATCGCCTACATTCTACTAATGGTCCTATTCACACTCATGCAACATGGGTATGTGTAAAGCCGTTCTCATAAATATTCGATAGTCCTACGTTTAAGATTTCTTATTTGTGTTTCTTTCAATGAATTTGCAGTTCAACGACATACTGTGCGTCCTTTTCATGTCACACGCGACTGTGGCTGCTTTAATCGCTCTCGTGTTGGATTGCAGTCTTCCTCATGGTAGCGACGGAGCGCATAAGGATAATGGCGCTTACTGGTGGGAGAGGTTTATGGTGTATAATAAAGATGTTAGGAACAATGAATTTTATAAATTGCCAGGCCAACTCAACAAGTTTTTCCCAGCTTTTTAACCTATGTATCATAGAAGATTTGTACCAGTGTCATCTGCAGTTCTGTTAATAGGTATTTGCAGACGATTATTTACATAAATCTACTCGAGTCCGGCTGAATGTTTTTTATGAAATTATCCACTTACGTTTGTACGATGTGACGATTCAATGCTGCAAATTTTTGAGTTCAATCATTATGTTTGAGATTGTATATGTCTCAATCATTAAAGATTAATTCAATGAATTGTCAATTTTCCCAAATTTTCCTAGCTGTTTGATGAAATATCTTAGATCAAGAGTTGTACAAGTTAGATTCTGAGGTTGAGAGGAGGAAAAGAATGTGTGGATGAAGAGCAATTGATTAATGTACTCATGGGTACATGTCTTCTGGATATTATTACTTGATTCTACTTGGTGTAGTTTCTTTAATTTTCAGGGCTATATTGCTAATCTTCCTATCTGACCCATCCTACCCGAGTTCAGATCTGTTGCCCCTACTAAATGTTTAACACCTCGGCACATTAGCTATTATTAGAAAAAGGAGGAACATCAGTACAGTCCGTCCGCTAAAAGTGATATTATTTTTGAAATGTCGTATTCCCATTTGCTAAAAAGAGCTGATGTGTCAAACATTTATGGATGGACAACCAATGAGCAATGTAAATGGGAACAACAAATCTCAACTCGTCCGATCCCCTGAATTGCTTGGGTGTTACTTGTAAAACATGGCAGAAGTTCTTGAAATGCGTACAATATTTTTTTTAGAGGCTTTGTTCCTAGAACCCTAATAAAATGTTCATCTCATGTTGAATTTCACCTTTCTTTTTCAAGTTTCTAGTTAATATAAAGAACATGTAATGCTAAGGATATTTTGTTGATTCTAAGTTTGTTTGGCACTTAAGATAACTTGGATAAGTTGAAAGATCATATATTGCACTCAAAGTCAAGAATAAAAATAAGTTTAGAAGACTCCGTTCTCCTCTACTCAAAAGAATCAATGCAATATATTTCTTATGTAACCATAGGGATTATATTGGATTTGAATCAGATTTCGTATCAATCT
>CAIGRS010142193.1:0-12649 GCA_903798395.1 Fraxinus floribunda
GTAAGTCCACTATCTAAGCTTCGTGCATCACAGGTAGCCGGATGGGGTGCAGATGGTGTGATCGTTGGTAGTGCGATGGTAAAAGTACTTGGTGAAGCAAAATCTCCTGAAGAAGGCTTGAAAGAATTGGAAAACTACACCAAATCCTTGAAGGTTGCTCTGTTGTGATGAAATAATTTTGTGTTGAATCTGTATTGCAGCAAGTGAATTGGTTAAAATTTTGTTACTTGATAGAATTACAGTTTGCAGCATTTTAAGCCCCTGTTTGATTTTGCTAAAAATCAGATTTTAGGGAGTTTTTGATAAAAATTGAAGAAACGTGTGATTGAAAAGTTTATAGAAGTTGTGGACCAGTTACAATTAATTGTTGACTTAGCTAAACCAAATAGAGTTCTTTCTCCCTGATAATTGATTGTCAGTGGACTCAACATGCAAGTCATTTCCTTCAAGATGAAAAAACCAGGGGGATATGGTCTCTACTTCTCTTTGTATCGGCAGTTTTGAGCATGATTATCTATGCTTAAAAATAAGTAAAAATTATTTTAAGTAAATTTATTTCCGGATAAAGTTGTGAATACTTATTTTGAAAGAAAATAACTTATACATTATTGTCAAAATAAAGAACTTGTTTTTAGTTTCTTGCAATAACTGAATAAAGAATATTTGCTAAAACTTTACTTACTCCCTATTTGACAACTATTTTTAGTGTATGTTTGACATTTATTAATTTATTTTATGTTTGATACGGGATCATTTTCAACCACACTTTCTCATAATAAAATATTCTACACTTATGCCAAAAAAAATTTCCTATTTTTTAACTACGCATTCTTCTAACCTTTTTTTTTCCCAATTAATGAGAATCAAACATGCCTTAAGAGAACTCTTTTTTTTTTCGCACTCATTTTCAACAACATATTTTCAAAACAAAATATTCTATACGTAAACTCAAATTTTTTTTCTACCTTTTAACTAAATATTCTCAAAAAAATTATTATTCTAAACTCGATTTCCTCAAAAAAAAATAAAAAAAATCACTCTTTAATCAAACGGGAGCTTATTTAACACTTGTTTGACCCCAAATATTTAAAACACATTTTTCGCTTAAACTCATTTTTAATCACAAATTTTGTGAAATTAACCATTTTTATCAACTTCTCAATCATACACTTAATCAATTTTTATCGAGATTTACAAAAATTATTATTTTTGCCCCAACCAAACAAGGTCTTTATTATAAGTGAACATTTTGAATTTAACCAAACATGGACAATCCACTCCAAGCCATAAACTTTTCCAGCAGAAAATATGTTAAAGGGGACAATACATAACAACTACACTAACTTTTACATTTCAAAATTAACAAATCTGTCAAATTATTTCAAAATTCAGGTATTAATTCCAATCATATATATATATATGGAATTAATTATCACCACAGACCCCACCCACTCCACCTGTAAAAAAAATTCAAAAATTAAAAACTTTTATTTGGAAATTACACCCAGAACCATCCCCAATTCCCCATCAACCCCAGAAAATTTTCAGAAATTGAAAACTTTTTATGGAGATTATACGTGGCCCCATGGAACCATCCCTACCTGTAGAAAATTTCCAAAAATTAAAAACGTTATCTGAAGATTACACTGCAACCACGGACTGATTGTGTTTTTAGTGATCAAATTTATTGTTTGTGACCATACTTGTGTTATATGTGATTAATTGTGACTAAATTTGTTTTCAATGTGACTGTTTATAACCGTTTAATTTGTGACCGTGCGTAACCAAGTCACCATCCTGTGTTATATGTGACTAACTGCAACCAAATTTGTCTTTGGTGTGACTGTATGTGACCAAGTCAATCTTAACTATAACGGTATGTGACTAAGTCACAACCGATCATAATTAACACAGAATTGGTTACAATCGATCACAATAAACACACACTTGGTTACATAGAGTCACCACAAATAAATCTGCACACACCGCAAACCAGCACCACAATCCACCACCATCACCTTCAATGCACTATCACTACCATCTTCAACTCAAGTTTATGACCATAAATACTACCTCCACCGACTTGTTATTTATGACTAACCGTGATCAAATTGTCTCCAATGTGATTGTTTGTGATCATATCAGTCTAATTTGTGATTGTATGTAACCAAATCACATACAGTCACAATTAACATAAATATAGTCATAAACAGTTACATTGAAGATAGACTTGATCACACCCAATTTCTGTCGCTGCCACCACTCCCAACAACATCGAGAACCAAACACGCACCACAACCACAACCACAACCACAACCACCATCAGCAGCAGTAGAAACATCGTTGCCTACACCATCGCCAACAAATACCAACAACAAAACCACTCCACATATCACGAAATCACCGACACCATTTGCAAAACACAAACAACCATCCTAAAACTCTAGCTAAACAACAGATTATGTGAAACAACCACCCACCACATTTGATCAAACAACTGATTACACCACATCAAACAACAGATCAGATCAAACAACTACTCACTAAATCAATTTCAAGATGCTCAACAAAAATGTCAGTGCTCACCCTGAAGCAGCGATGGCTCGTCACTGCACGCAGTGGTTTGTCGAGGCAAAAGGAAGAGAATGAGAGAGTTTGAAAATGAAATTGGTTGGGATGGAGAGTGATGGAGAGGATAAAGTTTAATTAATTTTTTATTAATTATAATTATTAAAATCTAATTATCACCTGATGTGTATATATAATTTTTAAACTAATTCCCCTTATTTATGATAATTATTCTTTAATTATAAATTGATATACAAAAATCTCTGTAAATTTTAAATTTCTCCCCCATATTACAACAAGAACGATTGCTGCGCGATTAATGAAATAACGCACAACAGTTGGTATCGTGCTCCAAATGTTTATAGTAGTCGAAACTCCAATATGCTCTGACTACGGTTAATTAATTTGACAAATAATTGACACATTCACAATAAATAAGTGCTATATTGGTTGCTGCATTTCTTAAATTTTGCTATTTATGCCGGAACCACTTACGGCTGAATCTTGATACTGGATTGGAGCCCAGCTTGAACTTTGTTCGAGAAATGTGCTTCCAACCTGCAAACCAGCAATGGGAAAGCCACAAGATTAAAATAAAAATAAATAGTTGATAAATCGGAAAGGGGATTAAGCTTCTAGCTTCTCAGAGGAGCTGCAGTTCATGCCTGGTCGAACATTTATAATAAATTGTATCAGGGGAGTTGTAGGTTCGGGCATTAGCAAACATTCTCCGCACATCTGCCACAAACATATCAAAAGTCACATAATACTGTTCGGACTCTACCCTCTTTGACAATGTTTTCAGATCTGCGGACCAGATAATGCACGATAAAGCATCAAAATATTATAAAAAACATGTTTTGTAAAACTCTGATACACACGAATCTCATCACGTGAACACGTGGAACACTACTTATGAGACATCAGACGAGAATATAGATGACACAGAGGAAGCAGATCATCAAAAACTTCGCAGATTTTAACCACTATTTAACTCCTTAAAATTTGAGAAAAAAAGATCCACCTTTTCAATGTCAAAGACAGACAGATAAGAAACATACCCATTGGATCTTTAATGATGTCATAGTAATCAGGCACATCGCGCGCATCGACTGGTTCTTTGAATGGCCAAGCATCGGGGTGATCGTGCATTGCCTGGTCAAAAAGAGATGATATCAATAGTGCCCTAACATTGCAGATATAAAAGTGGAACCCCTTGCGGAGAATGTCATTTTAAATGTACTTAATAAATGTGATTATTTTTAAGGAAGTATCACAGTCAATAATATATAACCATGTTCCACCACATCTTTGGTTGTCCAGCTTAATCTGAGAACATCTCAGATTAAGCATTTTCAATAATGCACGATGACAGAGGTGTACATCCTTCCCAAAACTGAGAAAATGCTGTAACCTGTGCAAGTTCAAGTTTAAATATTTTAAATCATAATTTTGTTTATGGGGCAACCCGTCTCCACGAAGAAGGTTACTTCCAAATTTTACCATTTCATTTGAAGATATTTCCATGTGAAGATTAAGAATATGTAGCAACGGGAAAAATTAGTTGGATCCAAGTTTAGTGATCAAGTACATTAGTGTACGCTTTTTGGTACAATTGTACCAATTTGTGATTGGTTGGGGGCCACCCAGTCATAAATAACTCGGTTTTTGATATGGAAGAATAAGAATCTCTCAAGAAAAAAACTTAGGAGACTTGCCTTCAGGAGTGACCGCATGAATGCAACCAATGATTTCTGGCACCATCAGATGGTAAATTTATTGTTTTAAACCGAGAATAACCATACTGATCAGGTGTCCATCCAGCCTCCCCTATTATCAAGTCACAGCAAGTTCATATTAGCAAGAAAATACATCATATGTGCCAAGGAATAAAATTTCTGACTGATGATGAAAGATAAAAGAGAAGCATAAAATGGAAAAAACAGGATCGTCATCAGGACCGAAGTTCCAAACCAAGAACATGCAAGCCCATAACTTGGAAGATGAGCATGTAGAAACTGAATGGTTAAGAGGTCCTTTTCCACTATGATATTATAGAAAACTGGTTAAATATGAAGAAAAGTAAGAACTTAAACCAGGAATATCCTCGACTTTAATGGTTTTTTTGGGAATACCAGCTTCTTTCTGTACGAAACATTTCATATCAGTACTATGTTCATACAATATTTTTCAATAACATCAGAACATATATTGAACGACAGAATCAAGTTTCTAAAAAATATTCTTTTGCAAGACTGCAGTTAGTGAGTTAATTACAGGTACAAGGATAATGTTTGCTCTATTCATCTCTTTTACTATGGTTCTTCTACAGAGAAAAGTTTGGCACCATTCGAAGCATTCTTCAAATCAAAGTAAGATAAAATCAATGTCCAAAAAAAAAAAAAAACAGATTTTGTAACCAGACGAGCTCATTAGAAAACTGAGAAAAATAGTTTATTGTGCATAGAAAGCAGAACGTCATTCAATTGAGTCTCAATTCGAAATATGTTGTAGAATTAGAGGTTGACTAAATTGTGGAAACCTTTTTCTTGTTGTCAGCATACTAATAACAATGACAGCCCCCAAAATGGATTTTACCAGAATCAGAATCAGATGTGCAAGAGGGACTCATCAGATGATATAAGACTTTAGAATAAGTGAATAACAAGCCAAGTGAGTGTATATATACCTTCTGAAAATCAATTCCAGAGTAGACAATGTGACAATTTGAGAGCTCTCTAATCTTTTCATCAATTGCCTATCAATAAAAAAGAGAACAAGTAAATTGCAGTCATATTGAGCATGTACTTGATATGAGATGGGGTGCAGGAATGGGGAATGAGGACTGCAATAATTAGTCAACCAAATTGCTAGCTCTCACAGTTTTCAGAGTGACCTACTGATCTTTGTTTCCTATACTACATTTACTTCATGTAAAATTAATACTGCCTAATCCCTTTAGTCTCCAATAAATTGACTAAGCAAATGATCATCTTACCTGCCTTTGACGACATATCATGGTTGATAAAATCAGTATACGGAAGCTTTGGATCAATTTTACATTCCATGAGGATCCCTCCATCATAATCTTTAATATAGCTGAAGAGAAAAAGAAAATATTACTCATGGTCAATTCAACAAATTAGAATTGAGAATGAAGTCAAGTGAAGCATCCTAGGTAACAGGGATCTACTAACTATAGTCCCCAAGTAATGAAATTCCTCAATTCTGAACTTGACCAAAAGAGATCATAGACAAAAAAGTGATTGAACTTCTCCATTCCATGAATAACGCAATCAGATACCGAAAGCATATTACAGACAAGTAGAGATCCTAAAATTAATTTAAAAAAAGGTATTTGTACTTTGAACCTATATGAAATTAACTTACCCATGCCATCTCTCCCTCTCCATGTAAATCTCTTTGGTGAAGCCCTAAAAATTGATACATGAAAGTTAGAGGCATCAGACAGATGAAGCTGCTTCATGCAGCAAAAAAATAAGCTAGCAGTACGGAAGGGGTACATTAAGGCAAAAAAAAAAAAGCCATTCTCCAGGAATTAATTTTCACTCTATAAACAGATAAAGGTAGAAGATAAGAACAAACAGAATAGAAAAAAACACATCAATGTGGAAGGGAATAAAAAGATCTTGCTAATAGTTGCATAAAACTCCACATCTACCAACATGCAAACCCCATACCTCCCCTCTAAAAACCAAAACCAAAACCAAAACCAAAACCAGAAATAAAAATGAAGTGTCTATCCTTTCGGGATAAGTATATACTTCCAACTTTCACATTTTTAGCATCAATGTAATAAATAAAACATAGGCATGTTGAGAAATGGCCATGATGGACAAAATTCTAAAATTTCATTTCCTCCAAGGCTCCAACCTACTGAAATAATCTTTTTCGTAAGAAATACAAAGATAGGGTATAAGGGGGTATTACTGTTGTAAGGTTCCCCACTTTCTGGTCTACCCCTTCTTTGCCTAATGGATGAATGCAACAATATTGCATTGATCTTCCCCCAAGCCTTCTAAATGAAAACAAAATAAATTGAAAAGAAAAGAAAATGTAAATGAACTAAAAAAACAACAATCCCTATCTATAACAAGAAACTCCTCCCTTCTTTTTCTGTAACCTTTACTGACAAACCATTACATCAACCTACACCAAGAAGTCAACAATTATAATAAGAAGGTACTCATTGCAACACAACGACAGAAAACATATTCACTTTCCCAGTTCGAAAGATTTCCTCATAAACACCACAAGGCACAAACATTGTGGGTCATTTAACACATTCAAGTAACAGAGGTTCTTGAGTCTTATCCTATTCATACAATAATGATTGCACAGAACGTACGATTTCCAGGTCTACCATTCAATCTCCCCCCACCCCCTCTAGCGTGGGCATGGAATAACAAATTTAGAGTGCAACCATAACCTCAATTTCACTCTAGCATCTTTATGCATCAGATTTCTCCTCCTTCTCAGGTGTATTTTCTCTTTTGACACTATTTGCAGCTCAATAAAAAAAGATGATAAAAAGGAAATGGTTCTCTCATATAAAGCAAGACATTATCATGTGCTAAGTAATGAATCGTGCAATTTTCCTATAAATTGTAATGACAAGTGCTTAGAATAAAATGTCAGACCTGCTTGACAAAGTAACCAACAGCATTATTGTCAGCATATGTAAGGAAATGTGTTAGGCCATCCACATCACGTGCATGCTGCTTTAAGTGATTCATCAACCGGGTACCATAGCCCTTTACTTGTTCATCTGCTGTGATCGCACAAAAAGCTATCTCTCCAAATCTTTGGCTACATGTACTCCAATTTCAGCATGCAGGTGAGAGAGGAGGGACAGAGAGAAGAAGGATCTCAAAAGCAACAAAAACATCAAGAGAGAACCAACTTTGTTTTTCCTCTTACTTCATAACATTTGCATCTTTAATTAATATTTTATACAGTGGATAAGGACAAATGGGTAATGTTGAAACACATAAAATCAAGGAAATGGTGAAGTCCAACCAAGTTACAACATAACAAAATTCTTATCTCGGTGCTGCTGACAGTGCCTTCAGGCATAAGAAATAATTGTCTTAAAACAGTAGCTCTTCAAATGGAAGCATAACATGATAATGATACAACATATATTACCTGATATAGGGCCTGTAAGTTATTCCACCGACAACCTGATTACGTCTGATGACCATCACAGATTTATGATTCCTGCAGCAGATAGGCCCACGAAAGAAATTGATATAAGTTTCCATGTACAAGAAACACGAGAAGGGTTATTAACCACTTCAAATGCTATTACGTTCCAGGTAACATCATTAAACCAATTGATAGTTCAAATTTAATAGCAGGCTTATTAACTTGCAAATTTGAGTAGCATAAACTAAAATAGTTTAGAAAGTGAAGGCAATTTGTAATGGACGGGAAAAATTCATAAACTAAATCCAATGGAGTTTGGGTATCCATTTAATATTGGGAAGTAATATGAATACTTCTGTTGCAGAGGCATGAAAGTTAGAAAATTGGATACCATAGTGATTGGCATTCAAACTAGGTGGATGAACCAGAAAGACTCCTCCATAATTTACAACACAAGTTTTAAGTTTTAATTGCTGAATCTAGACTAACATTATGCTTAGTATCCCTGTCAGAAGAAAATGAAGAACAATGTTACACAGGTTCCTCTCGCTACTGTAATTTGTTTAATTCCTTAGTCAATGAAATCACATAACATCCAAAATTTTCCAGGAAGCAAAACAGACTTGGACCAAAAACAAAACTAACAGAATCATATTGCTTAAATATAAAAATCAAGCTAGCATATACTATTAAATGCAAAGAATATAAAAACATCAAAAAAGAATTCAGAAATCACAGGCATACCTGTCCATTACTAGGCGAACAATGTACTCCCTGGGCATATTAGGTAGTTGCCTAGCAAAAATGTTTTTCAATCCTATCAACCTGAAATACATAAGTAAAAAAATTAAAAATTTGAACTTCACGTTCGAGGCAATAATTCTTTTATCTATGAACGAGCTTAATTTCCTTCTAGCAGAAACTATGAGCAAAGAGAATATAAAGTAAAGAAGAAAAAATTATATTAAATAAGCAAAGATCAACATGGATTTTCAAAAAAGGAAATAATACCAAACCATATGCTCATCAATATCATCGTTTGAAACACAGACGAATTTCAGTTTACCTGTTTGTTCCTGTAAAATATGGAAAAAGTAAATTTTAAGTTAGCCGCTTATAAGGAAAAAGGATAGGAAACTCTATTAAGCAAATCAACAGTGTTTCGAACAGTTTCAGATAATCAAATAAGTATCCATAAGGCTCCAGCATAATGAACACAGTAATGCTGTATGTGTAACTTCGCATGTGAACACCTTGAGGCACTTAAATATTACTATCACTATGTCATCAGTACTTAAATAACCCCACAGGGAGATACAATGACAGTAAACTTGACTATAAGATCTAAAGCAGGATTCTCAAATGCCTTCCTACGTATGAAATCACGATACACACTAAGGTATTTATTTTTGCACTCCTGCAGAAGACAGTATGAAGCACTAGACAAATAACGTCGAGTGCTCATCCTATAATGGTACAACCACCACACCCACGTGCAGAACAACATGCCAGAAGTACACACTTATTCCAACCAAAAAAATAGAGTAGATATTAGTTTATTCTCTTATAGTAATCACTAGTTTAAATTATGAAATTTTTCAATTTGTTATTTTGGTAAATTTTCATACTTGCTAGGAATTTTACATATAAAAATAAGACTTTGAACATTGCATAATGTTGTTTTTGTTATATTCAATACAAGTAAAATCTCTCTCTACATTTATATTCCAAATTTCAGTTCTTTCTGTATCTCTCCCCCTTCCCTCCGTCCAGAGATGCCTATATTCCTGGAAGTAAACTCTGGACGAATACCAAAATTACAAAATGGGTTGAAAATTTGTGTATGTGAATGGAGTAAATAAACAAGACAGAAATTCCAACAATAAATTATGAGGCACAGCTTGAAGCGTGTTTGTTTGGGGCACAAAATGTTGCGGGTTGATAACTTTACATCACGTCATCCCTACCTATCTTCCTTACTTTCCACCCATTCTTCTATTTTTTAGGTTTCTTTCAGTGTCTTGGTAAGAATGGGGGATAGTATTCTACCTAAAAGAATTGTGAGAAGGATAATGCAATTGTATGCGATCAAATATTATCACAGTTTCTCTTTTAAGAGTTCCAATGCGGCTTTATTGTATCCCAGGACTGACTTGTTTTTCATCTTTGGATCAACAGCACTCCCTGCTATGTCATTCTTAAAGACATGCATGATTGCTGATAAATGTTTGATTTAATAAAAGAACCAATCTCAAAATAACTACTGGCACTTAATTTTATTTGTTTAATTTATAGTTTGGTGGAATTCACATCACAAAATAATAATAATAATAACAACAATCTTCAAAAATGAAACAGAAATTTAAAAAATTTAACTCAGTCACCTCTCTCTTCAAACTCTCCTCCCTTGAAGTGTAAGCTCCACTAGTCTGTATATTTTCCGTAAAAATACTCTTCGCGGTATCTTCCTTCACTACGATCCCAGAGACCAGCCCAGTAGCCCCAGGGACCCCAGAATTTCCGGCAATACTATTGTTATTAGTCCCGCCATCTTTTGTCACATCAGCAGGTTCAACTTTCACCAAATTCTCAGTCTTGAGCTTCGAGTTCCTAGCTGCCACAGCAGTGGGGCCACTGTTTTCCAGCCTGGACGTGGTGAAGTTGCGCATCGAAGAGTCATCATACTCCTCCTCGTCGACGACCTCCTCCGATTGGTCGTCGGAGTCAGAGTCGGCTCCGCGGACGCTGATGCTCTCCAAGTCGTCGTTAGATGTTAGAGCGCCATCGCGCGTGTCAGAAAACGACGAGGGGAATGGAGGCACGTGGTCATCAGGCGCCAACTTTCTCTTGCGGATTGACGACGTGGCGGAAGCTGACGCCGAGTGCGACGGCGACGGAATCTGTGAGTTCCGTGAGCGCAGTGGCGCCGTCAATTGCGATGAGTGGGTGTCCATCTCCCTTCGATTTAATTTGATTTTACTGATCTTCAATTATTAGGATTATGGTGATTTTCGAATGAATTTTGATCAAAAGTGTTCGTGTTCAATTATCTGGAAGAAGGGGGGATTTTGAAAATGAGGGTTGAAATAGGTCATGAAATTGAAAAATACGATGCCGTTTAAGAAATTACGAAACATTGCATTATTGGTACCTAACTTATCATCCATGTAATTAGTTAGTCTCGTATTTTTTGTAGCAGATCACTGTGGCTGTGGCTCTTATTTTGAACAAGTAATCTATTTTGTTTTTTAGGAAAGAACCCACTAAATTCTGAGATTATTTGTATTTATATATTTTTTTAAAATTTAAATTTGAAATTTTATACTCTCGATGAATTTTTAATTTGTAAAGTTTGAAAAAACCCAATTTATAACGTGATCAAAACAGATTAATATAGATTAGTAAATACAGTTGGACAGTTATATTTTGATAAAATCATGTTGTTCATAGTTGAATTTGTCTGAACTTGGTAGTGAGAACAATAGTGTGTATGGAATACATTGAACGCGCCTCGTGATATCTTATTTGTAATTATTTGAATTAGCCACATTATTTTGAAATAGTAGATTGATGGAGAATGTGTAGTTGAAAAAAAAAAGGAAAGGTTAATTGATGTGATGAAAAATATTATTTTATTGAAAAATGCGTGGTTGAAAATGAGTAGAAGAATGAATATGAAATTTTTAATGTGTACTAAACAGAGGCTTTACTTGAATTTCGAACGAGTCGTATTTATTCTAAGTGAGCAATACTCTTTGATTACCGGTTGAAGTTATTAGACATGTCAATGAGTGGACTTTAACTTGTATGGTCAATGCCTCGATACTTTAGAAGCTTGGATGAAATAATTAAGGAACATACAATAGCAATACGAAACCGACTATTGGCTTTATCAGAAGGCCGTCTCTTCAAATGTTTATCTAATGAATAATGCTGCCATTTAGTAGAAAATGAATGTTTATCTAATGAATAATGCTGCCATTGCACCATAGTAGAAAATGAATGTTGGAAAAAATATATTACAACGGTCATATCAAGACTTCAAATATATACCCGGTCCTTGTACGGTGTAACTAATGATTAAATTTTTAGTAAATTTTAATAAAAGTTAATGAAATATGTGATTGAAAAACTGTGGATCATGTGAAATGTATAACCAAAATTAACTATTGACTTTGACTTAATTTTTTATTAAGATTTTAATTTACACCAAACAGAGGCAAAATTTGTTCACAATTATTGAGTAATAGATGAATATAGCTCGACAAAAACAAGCACTCTTATTCAGTTATTTAGGTTGATATTAGATATATTCAGGGGCAGATCTACAGTGGAGCCTGGTGGGGCACGTGCCCCACCAGGTTTTCATTTTTTTTTTAAATTTTTAATTTAATATATAAATTAAGTAAGGAAAACAAAAACACTTCCTTCAAAATCAACCTACCCTTCTCCAGTTCTCCCGTCTTGCTTTCTCCGCCTGACAGTCGACTCTCTCCCCCAACTCCCACACCACACGTCGACGGCCGACCCACGGCCACCCACACCCACGACGACGGCATCGCTTCAATCTCGAGTCTCGAGTCTCACTCTCCCGCACCGCACCGCACTGAAGCCCTGCTCGCGGCTTCGCCTCCGTGCCTTCGCAGTTCGCCCGTTCCATCTCTCCCTCCTTTGAGCTCTCTCGGTCTCTCCGACTCCGGCAATCCTGGTTGTCTCAATACTCGCCGCGGCCAGCGCCTGCAGCCGCTCCGTCGGCCCTCCTGTGACGAGGTAAGCTATTGATTTTTTAAGATTTTGAATTTTGTTGATATGTTATCTGTCACTCTGTGTACATTGTGAATTTTGAATGAAATTTGAAGATATGTTAGGATTTAGGAATGAATTTTCAAATTTTTGGCGTTCCGTTTTCGAG
>CAIGRS010142227.1:0-14365 GCA_903798395.1 Fraxinus floribunda
TCAAAATTTTCTAGTATAATTAATTTATCCCCTAACCTTGTTAAATAAATTGTATGATTAGAATCTTCCTAGTTGATTCTTGCATTTATATCAAATTAACATTAAACTAATAAAATTGTGACATTAAGAAATACATACTAGATAATGATGGTTGGCTAATGATGTGTGAACCCAATTATTCAATTAGTCTAATCTAATTTCCACAAATTTCATCAACCCACTTATATATTTTCTTATTTAATATTTTAATACAAAATGGTTCGAACGACAACACGCGGTGACCAACCATTGGATAACATGGGATTAGAAAAGCAAAAAATTCTTTAAAATATTCGCAGAGAAAATTTGGACATCTCTATAAAGAGCTGGCACATCTTTTATACTATACAGCCACAATTTGCTTGACAGCATAATTTGATGAAAAATGCTATGTGTACATAATTGTACCCATATGGGTGTCCATAATGGACACTCGGCACCCCCTATTAGTGGGGTGCCTGTGGCCTGTGGGTACAATGTACACATAGCACATCCCTAATTTGATGATGGGTCCCCACACTACACTACACCCCACTCTTACCCCACTCCACAACTTCAAACACTTTCTCTTTTCACGAATAAGTTGACATTATTAAAATAATAAAGCCTTTTCAAAATTTTCTAGTATAATTAATTCATCCCCTAACCTTGTTAAATAAATTGTATGATTAGAATCTTCCTAGTTGATTCTTGCATTTATATCAAATTAACATTAAACTAATAAAATTGTGGACATTAAGAAATACATACTAGATAATGATGGTTGGCTAATGATGTGTGAACCCAATTATTCAATTAGTCTAATCTAATTTCCACAAATCTCATCAACCCACTTATATATCTTCTTTTTTAATATTTTAATACAAAATGGTTCGAACGACAACACGCGGTGACCAACCATTGGATAACATGGGATTAGAAAAGCAAAAAATTCTTTAAAATATTAGCAGAGAAAATTTGGACATCTCCATAAAGAGCTGGCACATCTTTTATACCATACAGCCACAATTTGCTTGACAGCATAATTTGATGAAAAATGCTATGTGTACATAATTGTACCCATATGGGTGTCCATAATGGACACTCGGCACCCCCTATTAGTGGGGTGCCCGTGGCCTGTGGGTACAATGTACACATAGCACATCCCTAATTTGATGATGGGTCCCCACACTACACTACACCACCCCACCCTTACCCCACTCCACAACTTCAAACAATTGAAAGGAAATTTATGGACTAGAGTCCACAAACATTACCACCTATCTCACTTGGGTCCCCGAATTTATCTTTTGGATATAACTTATTCAACTTTCTTTTAAATGGTCACTTTGAAACCACATTATCCATTAATCTTTGGGAATTGCACAAGTTTACAAGTAGACTAAACTCATAACAAAATGATCAATTTTAGGACGGTAAGAAAAAACTGTTAAATCGAAAAACAAACTGAAACAGACTTTCTGAAGCCGTCAATTATGTGCAACGTGGACATATCAACGAACTGATTTTCAACCAAGCCAAACTGTCATAAAACGGTTTTTTTATATATAGATTTTAGCATTTCAACTATGATTTGAAATTATACCAAATCGTTTAAAAATTAAATTCCTGCTAGAAATTGATCTAAATTGGACATTGATCAATCGAGAAATTACCCTTCACCTCTAAAATAAGATAATTATTAATGTTTTAATCTAAATATAGGCAGGTAGTCAATTGTCACCTACCGACTACTCAGGGGCGGAGATAGGGGGGCGGCGGCTAGGCAGCTATAGCCCAGCCCAGCCCAGCCCAGCCCCCAGCCCATATGGAGAATTTATGGTCTGTTTGATTGCGAAGGTGGAAAGAAAATGAATTCCAGGAAACTGAATTTTTTAAAAATTGTTTTACTGAAAATTGTAATTAATTATGTTTGATTGGTATAATTTTTCACCTGGAAAATATTGAAAGTTTTGTGTCTGTTTCGCTTCGTTTTTCATGAAAATTGTCCATTAAAATGATATTTTTTTTTTTTACCATTGGGTCTAGAATTTGTGAACCCGTTTAAGATTATTAAATACTTGACCATCATGTCACTTGTTGAATTTTGAAACTATGTTTAACATGATAATATAGATTTTGTTTTGGTGATTTTAATGCAATTGTAAGGATTCGAATCTATGCTTCTCCTTTGATTTATAAGAAATCTGACCACCATGTCATTTGATGAACATTATCCATATATATAATAAAATTATTTATGTTTAGTTTTAGCAAAATAATTATTATATTTAATTTTTAATATTTTATTACGACTGACGGTCAACGAGTGTCCGTGTTCACTCAAAATTCTGGATTCGCCACTAACTCAAACTTAACAAAATAACTCTAGTGAAATTCGTTTGCTAATTGCATTAGTTCTAAAGTTGAAAACCGTCTCATCATCCCAGCCTATTAACCTTATACAAAGAAACTGAATCTTCAACTTTTCAATTTTGTAACATATTGATCTCCATTAGAAGGCTTCTTCCAACTAAAAAACTGCCCTGTACGCGGGGCTTAATCCACAAAACTTTTATCTCCTATTTTTTGTGTGTGTGTGTCGAAAGTATGAGGTTGCCACTTTATGCCCTACAAAGTTGTGTCGAGTCATTATCGGAAGAACCCATCGTGCTTTAATCCCAATTCCATCTCTTTCTACCCCTCCTTTTATTTTTCTGTGTACTAAACTTTTTTTAATTAAAAAAAAAATAATCAGATCCACATGTGGCTAAAAAAATTATCATTCTAATTTTGATGATGGCAATTATACTATTCGGTAAATGTCCATGTATATATAGAGATGGTAACGGGGCGGGTTCGGAACAAGGCACTGGAACAAGGCACTCTCTTCCCGCCCTGCCCCACCCCCACTCCCCCACCCCATGCCCCACCCCACGTCCCACCCCACCTTAGGCTGGGCGGGCTGGATTTGGGGAGCGGATTTGTCCCGTTTCCTGCCCCGTTTAATTTTTTTTTTTTTAATTTCCAGTTAACTAATTTTTTTTTAATTTGTAATTAATTTTTTTTATTCTTCAAAGGACGGGTTCGGTGCACTTCTGGTTGGCCACCCCCTCCCCGCCCCCACCAACCCGTCTGGTCAGGGCGGGGCTGGACATATTTTTTTTCCATCACTATTTATATACAATAATTGCATTGTAGTGGGAGGATGATCGAGCATGCCGCATAAAATAAAGATAGATATATAATACACACGAGAGAAAGATGTTGTGTGTACTTATCTCAAGAATTACAGTGAGAGGATGAGACGAGATTTTTATGAATGAAATACATCTTGAATTTTGCAAGTTACAAATAATATAAGGCTAATAAATCCTAATTAAAACTAATAATACACAATTTTAAGTTGAAATATGATAAGAAATGTAAAGAAATTAATATATATGATTTAAATTTTTATTCTTTAAAAAGAACTCATTATTTTAAAACATGACAATAATAGTTAATTACTAGATCAGGTCAAAGCATCGAATTCGTGGGTAAATGGTTCAATCGTCGATCAATAGTTAAATTGATCATTGTCGAGTTAAGAATTAAAATAAAATAATTCTTTTAATAAAGTAGAAGCATAAAATAAACCATGAGTTTTATAAATTAATGTGTAAAATTAAACCTCGGTTGCATGTTGTCTCTTTGCTTCCTCCTGAAAATCCATGTTATCGTTTAGATATCTTCCTCGCACGCACCCATCGTTTATTAACTATTTCATGAAGAGCAACAAGACGATGTAACGGGTAGATAAATTGATACAAAACGATAAGATTATTGAAGTTGGAAAAGAAAGAGGAAGGGGAGTAGAATGGAGACCATTATAGTCGGAAACCTCAATAGGAATCCTTTTATGGTGCCACACGATTCTTCCAAAAATTAATTAAATAAAAATTTCATCCCATTTGCATGTTGTCTTGAATGCATCCTAGAGTAAATTTCAAGAAGAAAGATGGAATGTTGATAAAGTGAAGAGAACATTAGAACAAAAAGCTTTCTAAAATGGTACTAGCAAAGAATAAATAATTGACATTAAAAAAAAAAACAAACCAATTTACTTTGGCTTGATTGCAAGAGTATATGCTATATCAAATAGTGATGCATAACTTACAATTATTGTCCACTTCAATTCCATGATTATACTTGTTCCCCGAAATAATTCGTACGAACAATTTTGTCTAATTCTTATCAAGCATTGCCAACATGACCGTTCTTTATCTTTTTAATCAAACATGTGATAGCTTACAGGTATTGTCTAATTCTTATCAAGCAAAGCTTTTATTAGGTGTGGCCCATAGGGTGAGGGTGAGGGTGAGGGTGAGGGTGGGGGTGGGGGTGGGGGTGGGGGTGGGGGGACCAACCGAACCCGCCCAAACTGAACCAATCCGACCTGTTTGGCTTGATTTTTTGTTGTTTTTACATGTGTTGAGTGGATTGATTGTATAGGCGGGTCGGATCGGGTTATGGATTAACTCATGAAAATCGAATAAACTCGTTCAATCTGACTCGCCTCTTTAAAAAAAGAAAAAGAAAAAGAAATAAAATAAAATGTCTAAAAAGTAAAAAGAACCTAAAAAGTATGAGTGGATAATATAACTGTAATTACTTTGATGCATTTTAAAGGAGGAGCTTACTGTTTTTTCCACAATAAATGTAGTAAAAATTTTCCATGTTATGTTGAACACACTCTGTTCTTTGTAAGCTCGACTAATAATGATTAAATAAGATAATTGAAAATTTTATTTATTTACTCACTATTTAATCTTGTCTATAAATTAGTATAATAGAAAATTGGATAACTTTAATTTTTATTGACAAGTCGTCACAAACCGACCAACCCAACCCAACTAAGCCGATACTTGATTGAGTTGCGTTGCATTGTGTTGGGTTTCAACATGTACATGAGTTGTGTTTGGTTAAATTTTGATCAAACTGATCATGTTAGGTTGAGTTTGAGTTGAAGCAAAAGTCCATCCAACCCAATTCATGTCCACCTTTAGGTATGGGAGTGGAATTACTCTTTGAACAATTTTGCATGAGACGAATCAATGTATAGACTTGGGGTCTGTTTGATTGCGAATGTGAGAAATAGGTGGAAATAAAACGAATTCCAGGAAATATAATTGTCTAGAAATTGTTTTACTGAGAATTGTAATTAATTGTGTTTTATTGGTATAATTTTTCACTTAGAAAATGTTGAAAGTTTGGTGTCAATTTGACTTTATTTTTCATGAAAATTGTCTATTAAAGTGATAATTTTTTTTTACCATTGGGTTTAGAATTGTTCCAATTGCCAAATTTAAAAAAAATAATGTACTGAATACCATTAGTTTGACTTTGTTTTACATGAAATTGTCTATAAAAGTGATAAATATTTTACATTGTGTCTAGAATTTTTTTCAATTGGAAAAAAAAAATTAAAATTATTTTTTTAAAAAAAATAAAGCAATTCCATTTGCCAATAAAATGGATTTCCACCATTTTGGCAAGAAAATAAATTCCTTAAAAACATGGAAAATGGGTTGATGTGACACAAGCAAGGAAATGCAATTTCATGGCAAATTTTGTCAATCAAACAAGTTAAAAAGTGGGAGATGAAATTCATTTTCCATCCATTTCCCATTTTCCTTTAAAAAATTAAACTTATCAAACACAACCTTATAGTAATTCAGTATTTTATTATAACTTACAATCCTTTGACACGTAATGTTAGACAACAATTGTAATATAGAGAAACTTTTAATAATTTTTTTTTATATAACTTTATCGTAAAATAATTTACTAAGTAAGTTACTATTAACACTTCTATATAACTTTACACTTTTAAGCACTTTTTGAGCGTTCTACTAGCTTATCTTCTCTCCTTGGGTGGAAAAATAAAACAAGCATGTGAATTGGGAAGTAAATTAATAAATGCCTTTATAATATATTTGGGTAAGACGAGTGAGGAGTGCTCTAGGTCTTAAGATTTTATAACATAGGGGTTAAAAGTGAATAGTTTAATAGGGGATTGTTCGTCAATTCTTTATAAAAGTTTTTTTTTTTTTTTAGATTTTGATAAAAGTTGATTAAACATATGGCTAAAAAGTTAAATAAAACTATAATTCACAAGAAAGGTGTAACTAAAATTAAAATTTAATCAATAAAAAGTTTTAACAAGATTTTATTAAAGAAGTACTAATTAATATGATATATTCGTCCCATAAATATAGAATTGTTTTCATTTTTAAAAAAATTAAGAAAATACAATTAACATAGGGGTAATTATATTACCATCACAATTTTTAGTATTTTCCTTATTTACTTAAATAACATTAAGTAAAATTACATAATTAGTGTTTAACTTATAATTAGCTTAAAATTACTCTCTCTCTCTCTCTCAAAATATTTTCTTATAGGAAAACTTCCTCTCTGTAGGTCCTATCATGGATCCCAATAACTAGAGTGTTTTCTTGATTCCTCGTTGTTTTTCACTGAATTGTATCTGTTTATCTATCTGATTAATTATCGAGAAATTGAGAGATGACCACTATAAACCCATTTGATCTTTTGGGCGATGATGACACAGAGGATTTAAGTCTACTTATTTCTGCTCAGCAGCAGAAAGCAAAGGCTTCGACTCCAGCAAAGAAGGCTCTAGCTCAGGTTCAACAGGCGGCTAAGCCTGCTGCTAGGCTTCCCGCTAAGCCTCCACCACTTGCTCAGGCAGTGAGGGAGGCAAAGAATGAAGGTGGTCAGCGCGGAAGAGGTCGTGGTGCGGGATGTGGGGGTGGTCGTGGCCGTGGATATAATCGAGATTTAGCTGACAATGAAAATACATTTGGAAACAACAATGGATTACCTACAGGGTATAGGGTTTCAGAAGATGGAGATGCTCTAAATCCATTTGAAATGCGATCGTAAGGTGGACTTCGCGGAGGTGGGGGTTTTTGTGGTGGTCGCTTTTAGTAATGGGGAGACTCCTGATGGTGAACGTGTTCGAAGGGCATTTGATCGCCACAGTGGGACCGGGCGAGGAAACGCGCTTAAACGTGAGGGATTTGGTCGTGGAAATTGAGGTGCACCCACTGATGAGATTGCCCTGGAAACTGAAGAACCTATTAATGAAGGAGAGAAGAACACTGATGCTGAGAAGGAACCAGTGCAAGATAATGTCAGTGATGCTAACAAGGACTCTTCTACAAATGAACAAGAAGATAAGGAGCCTGAGGAAAAGGAGATGACTCTGGAGGAGTATGAGAAAGTACCGGAAGAAAAGAGCAAGACATTGCTCGCTCTTAAATCAGAGGAAAGGAAGGTCAATTTGGGCAAGGAACTTGAATCCATGCAACTTCTGTCCATCAAGAAGGACGATGATGAAATCTTTATAAAATAGGGTTATGATAAAATAAAGTTGAAGTATATTGGGGATGAGTCCACCACAATATTGTATTTTATTTTTTATTGTATTAGGAGTATAATTGTAAATTTGTTGTGGTATATTTATTGAAAATATATTTTAATTATGGTGTGATTATAATGTGGTGTAATAATTAAATTTTGTGGTGATAATATAATTACCCTTAACATAGTTGGAAATATAATTTTTTTACATTATACCTAATATACCCTACATTAAATAATGGTTTAAATATGAGTAGTTCATATTTGTTGATAACAAAATATATCTATACTATCAATAAGGAAAGTGACATATAATTTGAGACGGATGAGAAATAAAAACAAACATGTCTTTATAGGACGGAGCAAATATTATCCAGGTTGCCATCCAAGTTACTTGTAAATCTTTGCTTCAATGCTTTTCACGTGGAAAATATATACCTAGTAAGCAATTTTGACTAGTCATTTGTTTCTGTTAGGAAGACTTGTAAATGACAATAATCACGTTACTTTTTTATTCAACAAATATTTTGATTTTCCAATTTAAATAAACATAAAAATTGGAGTTATGTTACAATTATGTTTTTATTTTATTTTTTAATAGGAAAATCATGTAGAATATTCATCTACTCAATAATTAATAAATCTTCTAAATCACTTTCTTTCCCTTTCCACGAATAAGTTGACAGTATTACAATAATAAAGCCGTTTCAAAATTTTCTAGTATAATTAATTCATCCCCTAATTTTGTTAAATAAATTGTATGATTAGAATCTTCCTAGTTGATTCTTGCATTTATATCAAATTAACATTAAACTAATAAAATTGTGGACGTTAAGAAATACATACTAGATAATGATGGTTGGCTAATGATGTGTGAACCCAATTATTCAATTAGAGAATGTTTGGATCAGATTAAAATCTGATTTTAATCTAAATTAAATTCAAACAATCAATATTAACCACATCTTTTATGGGTTCCACATCTTTTCGACAATACATTTCAAAAACTTCTATCACAATTCACTAAAAATCTCATTTTAATCCCCACCAAACCCCCTTTTAATCTAATCTAATTTTCACAAATTTAATCAACCCACTTATTTTCTTAAAAGCGTGTTTGGTGCACATTAAAATGAGAGAATACATTTTTTTGAAGTGATATAATGACAAATATGTGGTTGAAAAGGAAGAAAAATTATTGATGTGATGGAAAATATTATTTTATTGAAGAATGTGTTGTTGAAAATGAGTAGAAGAATGAAAATGAAAAAATAATGTGGGACAAATAGGGGCTAATATTTTAATACAAAATGGTTGGACTTACAACACGTGGCGACCAACCATTGGATAACATGGGATTAGAAAAGCAAAAAATTCTTTAAAATGTTCGCCGAGAAAATTTGGACATCTCCATAAAGAGCTGGCACATCTTATACTATACAGCCACAAATTTGCTTGACAGCATAATTTGATGACGTGTCCCCACACTTACCCACCCCCGAACTTCAAACAATTGAAAAGGAAATTTATGGACTANTTCGCCGAGAAAATTTGGACATCTCCATAAAGAGCTGGCACATCTTATACTATACAGCCACAAATTTGCTTGACAGCATAATTTGATGACGTGTCCCCACACTTACCCACCCCCGAACTTCAAACAATTGAAAAGGAAATTTATGGACTAGAGTCCTCAAACATTACCACTTGTCTCACTTGGGTCCCCAAATTTATCTTCTTTTTTTTTTTTGGGTATTTGCATATGCAAATGGATAGAACTTATTCAACTTTCTTTTAAATGGTCACTTGAAAACCACATTATCCATTATTCTTTGAAAATTGCACTAGTTTACAAGTAGACTAAACTCATAACAAAATGATCAACTTTAGGATGGTAAGAAAAAACTGTTAAATTGAAAAATAAACTGAAACATGCTTTTTGAAGCCGTCAATTAGGTGCAATGTGGACGTATCAACAAATTGATTTTCAACCAAGCCAAAACGTCATAAAACGATGTTCTTAATATAGATTTCAGCATTTCAACCGTGATTTGAAATTAGACCAAAGCGTTTAAAAATTAAAATTCTGCTAGAAATTGATCTAAATTGGACATTGATCAAATCGAGAAATTACCTTTCACCTCTAAAATAAGATAATTATTAAAGTTTTTATCAAAATATAAGTAGGTAGTCACTTACCGACTACTCTAATTTGATAAATCAATCCAGCATCATTCATAGTTTGTACTCCATAATTCAGACATCAAACACTCTTCACGTCGTGAACATTAATTTATAGATTGATATATATTGTCTATTTTGTTTCATTGCTAACATAGTGGGAAGATATCTCATAATTATTAAATTTGTTCATTGTCAATAAAATATTTGTAATAAATGAACTACTATTGTTAAAGTGATCTGAAAAAAAAAAAAAATACAAGGAAAAAAATCGTGGTTTTAAATCGAACCAAATAATTAGGTTTAGGTTTTAGTTTTTCCCAAACCATTTTAAATGGTTTTATTTAATTTTTAGTTCTTCTTAATCTAGTTTAAACAATTTGGCGTGAAAATATATCAAAAATTGTTCAAACCGGCCATGTTCATTTTAAGTGACTTATTAGACCAAAAACTAAACGATATTCATCCATTTGGTGGAAGGCAAAGAAGGTCACCTCTGGATGTTGCTCATTAAGTGAGATATTAATTTAGAAGAGTTAGAATTTTGACAATATGATAGAATGTATACGTAAAAAAAATACAATTGGTATGGGGGAATAAGCCTTCTAAAAGGTAACGAATGCATGCATATGTTTTCTCAAGCTATACGAAGATAGGTCCTTACTTCATGCATAATGGTTATATTTTCTCCCATTTCCTAAATGAATTCTGACCTTGCATCAAAAGAAACAATTGGGGACCTAAATGTCACAGAAAAATGAATGGGGACCCAAGTAAGACAAATAGTATTGTTTGGGGGACTGTATGTGAGAATTTCTCCAATAAAATCCAAGAATTTCTCCCACTCTATAAAGTCTTCCCCTCTCTCTCTAGGCTGAACAAGAGTTTACGCGGAGGAGCAGCCAAAATATTCGTACTTGTCCAGGGATGTCGATGAGTATTATGAATGATTCAATGGCGATGAACGCTCCCAACAGGCCTTTGACTACAAAATTTACGGGTCATGGCCAAATTGAGGTTGATTTTGTCAAATGCAATTGCTGCGGTCTGACAGAGGAATGCACTTTATCTTACATAGAAACAATTCGGGCTCGCTACCAAGGACAATGGATTTGTGGGCTTTGTGCTGAAGCTGTAAAGGACGAGATTTTGCGATGTCAAAAATTGATAAGCCCGGATGAGGCTATGGCCCGACATTTCAACTTCTGCAACAAATTCCGGTCATCGGGCCCTCCGGAGGAGCCAACGGCCCGTTTGATTACGGCCATGAGACAGATTTTGAGGAAGAGTTTGGAGTGTCCCAAATCTGTAAGGTCGATGCCGAGTAGTCCGATAAAGAACAGAGGGGATGGTAATATAAAGGGGATCGGGTTGACTCGGTCGGAGAGTTGCATTCCGAGTTTGTCCCTGGTCGACTCGCCAGTACTGTGTGCTATGGGAGAAGAGTGACGCTAGTACGGTAAATTTGAAACGTCATTCAGATTAGTGCTCATGAAGAAGACGAGGAAGGAAAAATATATAAGCCCGTTTGGCTGTACTTTTACAACAAGTGGAATTAAGTAATTACAGAGAATTATTCAAATATATTCGAAAGCAGCTTTTTAATATATATAAGAGGACCTTTCAAAAGCCTTGTCAAACCGTCCATAATCTAGTGCTTAATTATTTTTCTCAGTAATTGTAAACAGAACAATCATGTAATGAAATGCTATTTAACTCTGGTATTTCTTCAACTTTGAAGTGGGTCGATTTTCATATTATCTATCTTTTCATGATATAGAAAGATTTATCTAATCAAATCGACTCGACACTTAGGAGTGTTTCTTATCAATTTCATGCAATGGAAGGTTTTCTTAGGAAACCTTTTTTGTGCCCTAAATAGGTATTTTTGGGTACTCGTATTTCATTTTCCCTCTGCTTATCAACTAGGATAGATTCTGGAAATTTGCATCTTGAGATTGAAAAACTCTTTAAAAAGACTAGGTTTTGCCAAGGCCATACAACATATTAGAAAAATCCCAAGGACAATAAGCAACCATTGATTGGGAATGGAGAGATCCAAAGCATTCTTGTGTCACATGTTAAAGTTGGATGATACTTTTAACTTCTCATAAAGTCCCTGTTTGAGTCACATTCTCATTTTCGTTCTCATTCTTCTACTCATTTTTAACCACAAAACAATAAAATAATATTTTTCATCATATCGGTAACTTTTTCTTCTTTTTCAATCACTTGTTCACTATCACATCACAAAACAAAATGCATTCTCTCCTAAAAAATGTGTATCAAACACACTCTAAATTTTCTGGCAAGATACAATCGAGTCTCCATAAATGAGTTGCCTTGAAGAAATTCAGCACAACTGACATTCAATATGCTTGCTCTCAACTTGTGCCCCCTTGGATCTACCCTTGTGGCCAGCAGCACGGCCTCTCCAAAGGGGCCGTCTGGCACGTTTTACACCTCTTGTTCTTGAACTTTCTAAGAGGGACGAAAGGGCTGCCCAACACAATTTACACCTCTAGACAAAATTCGGGATGGGGGGAGGGAGTGGATGGATGCCCATGACATGATGGACCGATTGAAAACGGACTGGTCGCGTGAATTACGTGTTGGGTCCCACCAAGTTCTTCTTCTTTCTTGCACCTAACTACCATCATTTCTATTGGTGGACAACCAACTCAATAATGCTCTGGTCCTTCCTATCCCTCCCTCCCAACCCCCCTATATGATTGATTAAAATTGTTTCTCTACCTATGGGCATGAGTAGAATCGGTAACTGGTCAATTAAGGTACAAAGGCACGATGAATGCTACAGTTCGTGCTTATACAGAAGAGATTGACTTTCTAGTTACTGGAGTTCATATGGTCCTAACTAGAGATATCAAGCAATTCAATAAGAGTTCATGTTGAATCGATATTGGAATTATTGTTCAAAATATAGGGCTTTAACTAAGTGATGCACATGAGCAATACAAGATAGAGATGATTGTGTTGTTACCAATTTAGGATGCTGAAAAAAATAAAAAAATAAAAATAAAAAGAGCAATGAGCAATTTTAGTTGTTGATAATCAATTGATTAGGTTAACAACTTTTGGAAGAAAGAAAATTAATCCTAAAGTTGGGAGAAAATGATAGTTCAGTTAACAATGAAATATTCTTAATAAATGTGTGCCAAAAGGAAATGACTCTTATTAGGTAGATATTAAAATTAAATTTTTAGTGATTTTGATAAAATTTAACGAAATGTGTGGATAAAAAGTTGTGGGTCCAATGAAATGTATGGTTAAAATTAATTGTTAACTTTGACTTGAGATTTTAATCCAAACCAAACAAGGGCTAAATCTCATTTGACCAAAAAAATAAGCAAAAATAAAAAAATATATTAAAAACATTCATCATCCCAATCCACCAACCCCAATGCCTAACTCCTACCACCCAACCCCACCCATTGGGAGGTAGAGACTCCGACACCATTGTTACTCTTGATTTTGAAGAGAACTTATTTATCTTCATTTGATGGATGGGGATAAATGAGATCAGCTAAGGTGGAGGATATGATACAGCGAAGGTGACTGTTGTAAAGCTCACCAGACAAAGCAAAAGAGATTTTTCTCATGGGTGGGGTTGGATGAATTAGGGGTTGAAGTTGGGTGGATGGAGGAAGATGATTATTTTTGGTCCATGAGAGATTTTTCGATGAAAATCGAGGTCTTCTTGACAGACATTTATTAAAAGTTTGTGACCTCATTTGCACATCTTTATAAGGTTTGGGACATCCAATGAAAATTTTCCTTGTTTTAATTAATTAAAGGTTAAAAAACCATTTTGTCCTTCATCAAAATTAGCCAGATTATCGTCAAACGATAGATTTTTGGTCGACTAACAATTTTTTGGACAAAAATCATTCGGAGATCCTTCTACTGTACATTTTTAAAGAATTTGAACATATCTACCGTGATTTAAAGTTGAACATATCTATACTGTTTTAAAAGTTTGGAACTTCGTTGCATATCTCCCTCGTTTTGTTTTAAGTTTTACTAAAACAAAGACACAAGTAGTCGTCAGTGTTTAGGTTGGATTACTAACTACGAAGAATGAATTTGAGGTCATATAATGCATATGATTAGAGCTTGTTGAACAAAATGGAGACATGCTATAAAAAAATTGCATATTACAATGATTCCTACAAGATTCTATAGAAAATTGAAACGATGATTTGTAAGAAGGTTATGCAGTCATACAAAAATGTTAAAAGATACAAAACGAGAATATACACACTTGTTACGTCGGCTTCACATCACCGTCACATGGCAACTAACAAGCAAGCCAACTAGTTCCACAGTCCACATTATCATCCTACCGAACTACAGTAAGACTATATAAGGTAGCTGAGGTGATGCATCACTTCTGCCGAGGTGCCGTAAAGAGCCCAACACTCCATGTCAGATGAGGTGCCACGTGCATCTAATGATTTGTTCAAGTGTGGATGAGTAAGGCTACATGGTCATGAAACCCCTATAAAAATCGAGGTCAACAAAATTCAAAGTGACAGATTGATGGCTTAAGTGGTTGTAATTAGGGCTGTCCGTGGGTCAGTTCGGTTCGATTCCAAAATTTTAAATATTTAATAAATGGACCCGTCGGGTCCAAATATAATTATGGAACCGTTCGAGTTCGGTTCGGTTCCGTTCGATTCGGTTCGGGTAGGTTCGATTCCTTTCGGTTCCATGT
>CAIGRS010142241.1:0-12161 GCA_903798395.1 Fraxinus floribunda
TTTACAATGTATGCTTCAAAAAAATATAGACCAGAGTTGCTTAAAAGTTCCTCTATGAAAATATTGAAATTATATATTCATTTATCAAAATGATGCTAGATTGAATGATAAATTAAAATTCAAAGTGTACCAATTGGAAGTGGTTTATGCGTTGGATGCACAAACTAATATAGTTTGTTTCGCATAGAGCAATGAACTAGGCAATATATATGACCACACTTTGAAAAATATAATCATGTATAGCATTGAAACTCTCACTAAGTGGGCACATAAGGGGGCCAAACTTGTCTGTGAGTATAATCCGTGCATGAATATCACATGGAAATTGACCATTTAGAAAGGTACGCGTTTTGCTTTTATATATATATATATTATTTATTTATTTATTTATTTTTTCCCTCCAAACTCACCTTCCAAATTCTAAAACTCTTGAACCTTTTGTGCTTATAGCCATTGTCATAAGATGTTAATGGCTGATTAATAGATGAATTTAACTTGCCATTCATAAAGTTGAACCTATAATAGAGCTTGATTTTTCCTTTGGTCCACACACAAAATTTCATTTACTGTTTTCATATCATTTTCATAGTCTGCCCGAGAATTTTTAAATTTCTATCAGTCTTGGTGGTCGTATTCTGGTACAAATTTGGTTCGACGAAATAGAAACTAAAATGCTTAAATTTTACTGATTTCCCCTTTGTATCTTGAAAGACAGACGCTCGAACAAAACCTTAAACACTTACACTTAGGGACTAATCTTTTTTAAGAACATTGTATTAATACATGGGCCTCGATTTTCAAATCTATTATCTCTTCAGTGGTTAATATATTTCTACAATTTTATATTTCATCTTTGTTATTTTCGCAATGGGAAAGGAAGGGGAGAAAATTAAGTTGGAAGAAGGAGAGGAGAAGGAGAAAGAGAAGAAATTCTTGAAGTCCCAAATTCTCAAGAAGATGTAGGTCTCTTTCAAATCAAAGTCAAGTCCATAGATTTCAATAAATATCAAGTCCGTGATCCATGAATCAAGTCACATGATCCCTCTTCTTCTTATTCGAATCATTTATTAGAAGATTGTGTAACAATACACTCACAAGATGATTATCCACTTCGTATTAAAGCAAAATTCAACTTTATAACTATTTACATATTTTATAAACAAAATTTGTTGTACAAATTGTATTAAACAAATGATCATCCTCGACCCGTCAATCAAATTAAACATTCAAATGAAGTAAACTAGAACATATTAAGCCCCTAATTGGGATCCATTTTTTTTAAAAATGAATTTTTTTAAAACTCATTTTCAATCACATCTTCCATAAAATAAATTCAAAATTTTTTCTTATTTTTTAACCACACATTTTTCAAAATACGTTTTCTCCAAAATTCTCATTTCAATGGAGTCCAAACAGGGCTAAATAACCATTTTTATACCTAGAAGGATCAGAATGAGACACAATGAGCCCAGAGCCCATTCTTGATAAATTCGTTTCTTGGGCCCACCCAGTATGAACGGACTCAATTGTTGGGCTACATAGTCAACGTTATAGGTAAACAAGCGAACAGAACTGACAGAAACAATCTGCCACGTCATCCTTAAAATCGTATATGGAACCACGTGTCGAATATTCATAGGTGATTATAGCCTTAAACCCCCGCGACTTTTCCATTTTAACGTTAACACGAATGCCAAGACAAAAGACCAATTAAAAACAAAATAGAAAAAAATATTAAAATTTTGTTACTTATATAGCTGTCCCCATAGTACACGACACATTTTTTCATAAAAACGTGTCCGTCGTGTTGAATTAATGCATGTGTACTTAAGTTTAGAAAATTCACTTATAATTTATTTATAAGTCCCGTTTGGTACATATTATAATTCTCATTTTCAACCACACATTCTGTAATAAAATAATATTTTACATACACATCAATAATTTTTTTTTCAACTACATATTCTCCATCAATCTATTATTTCAGAATACATTCTTCCTAAATAATATGGCTCAAACACACCCTAAATAATTAAATTTTAAAGCTAATTACTTCTCGTTCCATAAAAATAAACTTGTTTCAATTTTCAGAGTTTAAAAAGTGGTAATTATATTGCCTACACAATTTTTATTTCGTAATTATATTTTAATTGCAATTAAGCTTTTCAATTTTTGCTTATTGTAGCAATTACTTTTTCAACTTTTTTAGTCGAAACCTTATTTTCAACCTTCCATTAATTCGTACATTTCATCCTTGATAATATTTTATATTAAAATATTTTATTTTCATACTTTAAAATAAGTAAAAAAAATTATTTTTCAAAATATGATAAAAATAAGTTATTACGTCGTTTCAACATATTTTTGGAATAAAATTGTTATCAAATACAAAATGAGTTAACTAATGAAAATTTTGAAAAATGAATGACATGAAAAGTCGTTGGGTACATAAGTGTTTGAATGAGCAAAAATTAAGAACCTCAAGTGAAATCAAAAAGGGGGTGAAAGAAATAAAAATTGTTGTGTGAATATAATTTCCTATTAAGAAAACATAATTTATATATTTAAAAATACAATTTGTTCTTACATTTTTTCTAATATATTATTTCAAATAATGATTTAAATATGTGCAGTTCATATTTATTGATAAGAAAGTATATTAAAAAAAATTAAAAAATCAACTATACTCTCACATAAATTGAAATTTTTTGGTAATGGTGGTAGCGAATGGGTAGGTGGGGTCGGTTAAAAACCTTCTGAAAATATTGGAAATTCGATTTCTCTATCTTCATCTTTTTGTTAATTTAACGAAGGTAAAATTCGTCATTTCATGGGATTTTAAAGAGAGAATGAACTATAATGATGTTTTGCATTGAATTTGATCGATTCGAACGATATGCAAAATGAATTTGTACCAATTATTGATGCAAATACACATATTTGAGGTTGAAAGTAGCGCCGTGTCACTCGGATTCGCATTGAGTCCCGCTAACTGAAGACATATTCAGCTTTAATTCTATCCAAATTTCATCTGCATTTTGCATTAATTAATTATATAATAATTAAATACTCCAACGTCTACTACATGAGAATCGGATCTTCTTATCTTTTTCTCTCTCTATAAATGCCCCACCTTCCCAGCTTCTCTCGTCAATTTTTGCATTCTTTTGTTCATTCTAGGCACAGTGCTCTGTGTGTGTGTGTGTGAGAGAGAGAGAGAGAGAGAGAGACCTCACGCGTCTTGGTTTTCTGTGTCACTGTGTAAGTATTTCTTTCTCTCTATATACGATTATGTATGTAATGTTATTTCGAATTTTAGTTGATGGTTTTGAGTGCTATTTATCTGGATTCGGATTATTTTATGCGAATTTTTTAAGGTTAAAAGAAGTAAACGGTGTAATTATTTTGAATTCTATTTGAAGGCTCCAAATGCTATTTGTATGGATCCGGATGATTGTTTTGCTTTTATGTGGATTTTACTAATTTTTTATGGTTAAAGAAGTGAACACAGAACACTCCTATTGATTTGAATTCTAGTTGAAGGTTTCGGGTGCTATTTGTCTGTATTCCGATTAATATCTAATTTGTGCGGATTTTACGAATATTTGACGGTTGAAGAAGCGAATCGTGTAATTGAAGTGGTATAACGTTTATTGATCTATTAATTCTTTTAAGATAAAAGATATACATACGTGTACGTAGATGCACAGTATATAAACGGATAAATCCATCCTGATGTATTACCATTACTGGTAAATATATAGAGTTTTCCTTTATTGATTCTACGTGGTAAAAATCTAAGCCCTAAAGATAATTTGGAAAGTCATATTTTTCCTTCTCGACGTCATTTATGGAGGATTATTAGTATTTTTTTTTTGTGAAAATTGATTTGTGCTGGGGTATTGAACTTGGAATTTAGATGAGGACACTGCAAATTATGTTGTTAATTGATATTTTTTCACGCATCTATATGAGAAACTTATGTTGCAGGCTTGCAGCCAATTCCGAGATCATCAGGTGACTGTTTGCTGGCTTCTTTAGTAACGGTTATATTAATAATGTTGTACCTGACTACCTGTACTTTGCTAAAATTGAAAATTGTTGAAAGCAATATAAACTTCTGTTTCTTACCAAATTACTGTGCTTGAACACCGTGCAAAATCAGTATTTTACAGAGTTGTGGTGTCATTTCATTAGTGGAGTGGGAGAAACATGGAAGACTTTTAAACACGCTGAAGAGTGCATAAATTATATCAGGCCTAAATGATTCTAGTAATTTTCGGTTTCAACTTGTATCAAAATGTTCCATTTGGGGATTCTTCGTAGCTACCCCTTGGTTTTTACCTTGTCTCGAAAGCAGACGCTTGCCAAATGTTAGCTAAACTCCTTTCCTGTTATTGTTATCCTCTAGTCATTGGTTCTCCCTAAAGCTTGACGTTCTCGTCTTTTCTTGGGTCTGCAGAACATTTAGGTCAGAGCTCCTAGAATCTGGAATTCTTAGTAGGTTTGACATTTGAAAATCAACAGAATCAATGGAGGTATTTGGCAAATCTATGGTAGCTGCTACAAACGTTATTTACTTGTCGAGTATTCTTGGCCAAGATGGACCTAACTCTGTTCACAAGTGTGATTGGAAATGTGAAAATGAACACATCTGCGGGAACATGTTCCGCTGCAGGCTAACTGGGCTGACACACGTCTGTGACAAAAACTGTAACCAGAGAATTCTGTACGATAACCATAGCTCCCTTTGCAGAGTGAGCAAGCAGATTTTTCCTCTGACTCCGGCTGAGCAACAGGCAGTGAAAGGTATCAGGAGGAAGCTTGAAGCTGAGAGTTTCCCCAATGAGAGCTGCGTTTTTAAGCGCAGAAGGGATGCACAGTATAACACCTCACCATTTGAGAAATCATTCTCTGCTGTTAGTCCCATCTGCAGTCAAATTGGAGAGAGCATGGATATGAGCTAGATGCTATAACTACTAATTTCCTATTCACCTTCTACTTTTCCCCCTTTGTGTTTTACTTTTTCCTGGAACTAGTATCGACTACCGAACTTGATGAGTACATCAGTGATGGACCTTATTGTCCTGCCTATATGTAGTGAAACTATTAACTATATTTGACTTTCTAGATCCTTGGAACATTAATGAAATTTGAGTTGCGTATCATAGAGCATCAAAGCTTAAACTTTATTGTAACATTTTATTTCCTCCACAAGAAGTAACGTGTTGTGTGGATCGTTTAGATGGAAGCATGTGATCTTCCATACGGTGCATTGACTTTATTGTACGTGTTAACTGAATGCTATCTTTGTTCTCTGTGTAACTTTCTTTCATTTAATAAAGTGTCGATTACCTTCTCACTATGGCTGTTGTAACATTAATTACTCAGTTTCAAGGAGACATTCTTGATATTTACATTGTTTAGTTATGTGTGTAAGGTCTTGGAGGAGCAGTAAAGTTTCTCTCATATTTAACATTTCACCATCTCTCCTTTTTTATGTTCTTATTCTGGTTGTTCTATGCTCGGGATCCTAAAGTTCATGTTGTTTTTGCAGTGACTGAAGCATTGTATTGGACCGGAGAGTTTGACATTTTTATAGCTTCTTCTGTTAATGAATGATTTCGATATGTTGAATCTTGAGGAAGTTTCTAATTATTTATCTGTTCTATCATGCAGGATAAAATATTGCGCTTGGATACATTTTAGTTTAAAGACTTGCCAAACCATGATGCTGAATTGAACATTCCAGCCAATGCAGGTTCTCTCTTCAGTTGGTTTGATCTCTTAACTCATAACAACTGGAGTTCCGGTCAGATACGGCTCAACCATCAATGCAGAGATATCCATATAAAATGAAAAATATTGTCTTGACTTCCATTTCCATCTCAGCCAACCCTTTCGAGCGTGCTTTGCTATTTGGCTGCAGAAATTGAATACGAAGGCATTTTTCTGGTTCAGTCGAGCATTCTTCGTGGAGAAAGTTTGCTAAGATCAATTTATATATACTTGTCACAATTTTGTTGGTTTGAGATTCATATAGGCATTTTTCTAGTTCATATGGGTCTCACCACAATGTGAGAGAATGTTAACAAAAGTGTCAGATTTTTTTGGGCAAAATGGTTTAATTCGCCATGACATACCTACTCTTTTCAAGAAATGTGCTCTGGATTCTTTGTTTCCAATTCTGGTCTTCTAGTCCACATAAAAAGCTTATCATTTCGTCCTTGTATTGTAGTATAGTAGCATGCAATGTACTTGTAAACCATCTCTTGATTGGATTGTGAGGAACAGTAGAATAAAAATCCTTCGTTTACTTAGCCCATGTTTGTTATTCATTTTCTCAAATATTGTTTGCTACAGTAAACAATTTTACCACATATTCACTCAATAAAATATTCTAAACACAAACTAATAAAATTAATTTACTTTTCAACCACACATTCTTCAAAAAATACTATTCAACTCTTTTTCTTCTCCTAAAATGGAAGACAAACAGACCCTAAATAATTAAGATATCTTTCATATTATTAATTTTCTTAGTGATTTGACATGAATGATTTTGACAAAAAAAAAAAAAAAGAATTAGATTTTCAAGTTCTAAAATTTCTAATTTTATAAAGTTTAGAGTTTTATAAAGTTTCAAAGTATTGTCTCCAAAATGTAGGGATCCATTCAATAAATTTTGTCAGCTTTTTAGCACAGTAGTTACATCCTCATCAAGCTATAATTAAAATTTTAACAGCATCGGATTCTTTATCATGAAAGCTGCAATATCTTTTTGCCTAAATGTACTGTATTCACATATTCGAATCTATTCTACAATTCTGTTTGCAGAAAGATATCTTGTTAGTGATAACCAATGACCCAACAGACAAAATGGAGTTATAGGGGATTCCGAAACTTGAAATAGGATGTCTAACCTACCATTAACGGGATTCAATTCAAGGGAAGAGAGAAACTAAACAAGAGATGTATGACTTACCAGAACTTCCTTCTTTTTGATCACTTGTTCAGCTAGAGCTCCCCTTTTACATTTCATGTATCTCTCTATTAAACCCTGCATGCTTCTTCAATGATATATACAAGACAAAATTAGTAATAATGAAAATACAAAGAAAACGCATGCACTATCAATGAAAATTTGAAGTACCCTTTGCTGGCTTGTTCATAGAGTTTTCCGTGGGCAGAGAAAATGAGAACTCCAACTTCAGCATCACACAGCACAGAGAGCTCCTTAGCCTTCTTGAGGAGACCTGCGCGCCGCTTGCAGAAAGTCACCTGCCTATGCACCGGATTCTCAATCCTCTTCATCTGAATCTTTCCACGAGCCATTTATAATATCTTAATTTGAACTACTTGTATACTGTAATTATCTTTTAACTAAGTTTGCTGCCTTGCAGACAACCTCCCACTAGTTTGAACTAGCTTCGAGGTTGTTGCACTCTTTCGATCCTCAAAAACCTCCTTAAAACACAGATAAGTTTCTAGGATATGGAGCTAGCAACCTTTATATATACATCCTCAAATTATCTTCCATGATTTTGGTCACAAAAAATATCCAAACAAGCACCTTGGTTGGAACCCACCACACCTTTATGTCTTTACACATCGCTCAAAATATTTTTTCAGATTCTAGGAAATGGGATTTCACAGCATACAACGCTGTGCGACCTACATATGACCTTAAAGTAGATGGATTTCGTTATCTAAAGACAACACATAATTTATGATGCTTGAAAAGACTATTACACCCGCAAACCATTACATGGCAGCATGTGATTGGATAGAGATCACAAGGAGTTGGAGATGGACAGGGTACACGGATGCAGCCACTCTCACTTGGTTCTTGTTCTTTGAACATAAGGTTATGTGTACAACAGTTTAGAATCTAGTAATCATGCTATTGCTTGTCATGTGCAATTCCAACTCTTGTTGAACCAATGAGCTGCCCATGTTGGGGCTGCTTTTTCATTACCACTTTCTGCCTTCCTATTATACCCATCTAGTAATTCTATCTAGTGTACCAATCCGGTGTCAAGTCCCGAGATTAAATCTCTGCTCAAACCAAGGGTGCCATGTTGGGGCTGCTTTTTCATTACCACTTTCTGCCTTCCTATTATACCCTTCTAGTAATTCTATCTAATGCACCAATCCGGTGTCAAGTCCCGGGATTAAATCCCAGGTCGGACCAGGGCGCCACTATTGGAGGGGGGCGGGGGTCTATACATAGTACTCTCTACGCTCGAAAGAGGATCAGACCGAAAAAAAATCGATTGTTTACAATGAGGAAAAACCATATAAATAGTATCTAAAACTATTAAACAAAAATAGACAAAAATAATATCTTCATCCATGGCATATATAAAAACCCTCAGCAACATTTAACAACTAATAACTACAACTGGAAAAGAAACCAAGCCCTGCTACTCCATTCTCTAAATCCTTAACAAAACCCTAGAAAGACAAATAAACTTTTAAACAGTACATAAAGCAAGTAATAACAATTAAAAGTCTGATTAAAGTTAAAAGTCCTAGCTAGTTTATTTACTATTTGAAAAGTTAATTATAAGTACTAAAGTAAACATGCGCATTGCACTAACAACCCATCAACTCATACTTAATGCAAAGGGATGGAGCTATTGTTAATTAAGCATAGGAGTTGTGGAAATTTTGATAACACTTGCAGTTTTAACTCTTACAACAAAAAATAAAAAAATTGGGACTTTTGCTAAAAAAGTAAGACTATTTACGATGGTTGGGATAACTCTTCAGTCTTAAATTAGAATCATAATACATTGCTAGATTTTTTAATATAAAATTTGACATAATGTTATATGACATTATATCATTAAATTGTTTTAAATACAGTTAACTTTACTGTCAAAATCATGTTCTAGCATCTCAAATTATGTTAAAATATTTGTTAAGATTTTCTGTCAAAATAATCCCACCACGCAAAAGAGCGCGTTTTCCAACGTTGGACCTTTTGTGTGATTAATTAATAAATTAATCAAAAAATTAGGTTGGTTCAATCTCCACCACTCCCATCTTTAACTTTGAAGACAAGAATCTTGTCAAATCAAACAATTTACATAAACAGGAACCCTAATTTCTGTATCAATTGGCACGTGGATATTCTTTCACACTGACACCAACCTGAGCATAAAATTATGCTTTTAATTAACTCGATTATAAGGGTGTGTTCGGTATAGATTGTAATCCAATTAAAATTGAATGTATAGTCGTTATTGAATCTCACTCGTCTAATAAAAATCAATAATAACGACTAATTTTTCAATTTTAATCCGATTTTAATCTCTACCGAACACGTCCTAAATCTTTTGCTACAATGCAAATGGAATACAAAGGATATATAAAAGAAACAAAGGTCCCATCTAAAGGAACAATTTTTGATATTTTTTTAAAATTAAGTGGCACATATAGATGTATATAAGGGGTCTACTACTTACGAAAAGCAAGCATGTATCACTAATTAACTCTATCAGCTTGCTCACAAGTTGCATTAATTTTATACATTGATGTGAATACACTGAGTTCCTGAAAATATTCCGTCGGATTTGAAATTCATAAACGAGTGATGGAGTATATGAGTAATTTCCATTTATGCATATCCTCCTAGGTCGGCCACTAGTTCTTTTGAACCAAATATGGATTAAATATATTAATTATGTGAATTAGGTTTACATCTGTCAAATCAAATGGACGGCTATTCTTATGCAGACGGTATAAATAAGTTATTAATTTTAAGATATTCTAGTGTTACATGTGAATTCTATAACTTCATATAAATAATTTGCCCTAGTAATAAAACAGACTGTGAAACATTTCAGCATAGCCACATTGACAAAGGAAGCCTTCTTAATTACAAAAGCATCGTAACTAAGAACAGTTCCGATTAGAATTTGGTTGTGATCCGAATTTTTATTGAGTCTTTGATTGGAAATACTATTGGAGAAATATTGAGAGTTGATAGTAGATTTGAATATGTCTTGAAGGAGTTCAAGGTGAATTTGACTCATATTTCATCCCAAATTCTCTATTATTAATTGGTTTTACCCATTGTATTGAGATTTCACTTTATATTAAACTCTTCATGTTTTAATTCTCCTAACATGTTAGGTATTCTATAGTTATAAATATGTTGATGGTGGTTTTAGAAATGACAAATTAAGGTCTAACTTCACAAATAAAATTTGTAATTATTGGAAGAAGAAGGAACACTTGGTTAAAGATTGCTATAAGTTACAAAATAAAAAAAATTGGTGCAACTAATCAAAAGAGAAAGCAATTAGATACTTCTAGTGAAGTTATTCTTGGAGAAACATTTCACAATGATGGAGACTCCCAATCTGAAGATGATTGGATTCTTGATACGACTTGCACTTTTTATATGTGGCCTGATTAGGATTCCTTTACAACATATAAAAAAGTTTCCAAAGGTGTTGTGACTAGTAATGATACACTTTGTCGAATAGCTAGTATACGAAGTGTTAGAATTAAGTTGATTGATGGAAGTGTTAGTACAGCATGTTCTTGATTTAAAGAAAAATGTTATCTCATTAATTATTCTTGACTTGAAAGGGTACAAATTCATTGGTGAGAGTGGAGTCTTGAAGGTTTGTAGAGGAACTCTTATTGTGTTGCAGGGATACGAAAAGTCTCGATTATATGTTTTGCAAGGTTCTACAGCATCTTTAATGGATCACGTTTGATTTGTTGCTCGGGATTTGAGGAACTTTGGTGTCCAAGGGTATTCTTAGAATTTTGATTACTCAAGTTCTGTAGTTTAAACCCATTTAGGTTTTGTGGTAGATGTGAAGAATATTTTCAAATTGAAGATTTTGATGGAGAAGTTCGTTTTTATTTTTTGTTGAAGAGTTAAAGTCATTTCTTGTAGTGGAGTTCGTCCGTAGGTAGAGAATCTCTGAAATTTACTTATTGTACTGGAATTTGTATCAAAGTTGAGTTTGTTAGCATTAAGATGTGACCCGAATTATATTTTCAAGTTGATTGAAAATTCTAATTAAGTTCGACATAAAGAAGAATTCTATTTGTTGGAATAATTTTGGAATTCTAATCGAGATCTATTTGGAAAATTGGCTTATTAACACAAAACCTCCATAAGTTTCAAATTTTTGTATTTTCATCCTTATTTCCACGTTTCATTATGGAAAACGTCATTCTCGTCAATTTCCATTCAATTCTCAATAAATATATATAAAATAACGAATGTACCCTCTTATTTAAATAAGAAAAATAAAAATAAATAACTAATTGTAACCATATTCCCTAACCTTTTAAAAAAGTGCAAATTAATCTCAATTAAATGATTTAAAAAATTCAAAATAAAATAAATCTTTTTTTTTTCTTTGTCCTTCTTCCTCCACCACTACGAACAATAAACGATTTCAATATATTCCAAATTCAAATCCCAACAATTTGACCATGAATTCTACAATATACTCCAAACCAATAAACAATTTTCAAAAAATCTCAGCCATTAGAACTTCTATGTATCCTGAACTTCAATGTACCCTTAACTTCTTTATTATGCCACTTAGTCTCCCATAAACCAACTTGAAAATGGGGTTTGAAGAAATGGATCATGCCTCTGACCTTCACTTGCCTTGTCGTTTTGGGGGAGAAAAATCGAGACGAATTCTGAACGGTTGGCGCAAGAGATTTGTTTTGTTGCACCATTTGAATCAGACGGATAGATTTCATCGAAGCTCGACTCATTAGATTCATCTTTTCAAATTTTGGATTGTTGATTTTGGATAGTTAGGGCTTAATTTTCAAGGCAACAGATTTTGACTGAGAACTTGTTTTGATGTTATAGGATCATCAATGGGAGCGCCTAGGGAAGTAGATGTTACCGGTTGGTAGCTAATGGCAAGTGTGTTGTCGAAAAGAGTGTTGCTGCCCTTGGTTTTGGTTCATTAGTTGGGGGGTTTTGGGCAGTGATGGGGGTCGTTTGTGGTGGTGTATAGCCGGATAGGTGGGTGAGATTAAAACTGTCAATGGATTGAATTTTGATTTGAATTCGTTCCGAATCCGACGAAATTAATGAGAGATTGATTTAGAGTCTCAATCCAATAACTCGATCAAGATCCAAATCCGATAATCCATTAACTAAA
>CAIGRS010142298.1:0-18153 GCA_903798395.1 Fraxinus floribunda
CGGTTGAAATTTTCAAACAAAATATTTCGACTTGATATTGATGTTTTTAATATTATTATGAGTTTAACTGATGTCATCATTTTTAGAAAAATAGAACGTGAATTTGACTAAGACGTAAAAAGCATATTAAAGAAAAATTTAAATAGTTAAAAGAGACTCCTCGCAAGATGTTTATAATTTTAAATCAAAACAACATACATTCTAGTTCTACTTGAAATTGGAGTTTTGAGTTATGATCGAAATCAACTATTTCATTTGAAAATTAATTAGAATGTGTTTAATTGACTTTATTTTTCATAGAAATTTTTCATTTCTAATCAAAATTCATGTTTTTGAGGCGTTTGATTGACAATTTTTTGTAAAAAAATATTTTTCAATTTTTGGTCATGTGATCATATTTACCTCAAAAATAATGAAAACATTTTATTTTGTGAGTGGTGATTTTTATTTTNTGTTTAATTGACTTTATTTTTCATAGAAATTTTTCATTTCTAATCAAAATTCATGTTTTTGAGGCGTTTGATTGACAATTTTTTGTAAAAAAATATTTTTCAATTTTTGGTCATGTGATCATATTTACCTCAAAAATAATGAAAACATTTTATTTTGTGAGTGGTGATTTTTATTTTCTAGGTAATTAACTCTCTCTTATCTATTCTCTCTCTCGTTTGTCCACCAATAAAGAGGGACGAATATAATATTTTATAAACTAAAAACTAAATCAATCAAATGCATTTACTTAATAATTTTCATATAGATAAATCTTAGACAATTGAATTGCCTATAATTTATTTGTTTTCCATGCAAATTTTATGTTTGCAATCAAACACACTCTTAATATGTAGAGAGAAAAAGTTCAACATATTATGACATTTGATAACCATCGTTATTTGAGTGACACAACTCAGAGATTTAAAAACAACATTGTTGCTTCCGAATGGAGTCCTTCATTTCAAATAACTCGACTTTATAATATTATTAGTTGTTAAAACTTCCTTCTTGTTTATCTTAAAAGAAGGTTAATTCATTGGATTAGCAATTAGATCTCGATGTGTATAGTTTTTTTTATAAATGAACGATAACAAGACTCATATTTTGTTGATCTCATATCCGCACAGATGATATTGTCAACTGTTATCGGCTTAACTAACATACATGTAGATAGTCTTATGTACATTTGAACAAATAGTTAGTAGCATGTGGCCTTATCTGATAGTAAGGAAGCAGTCTAGAGTACTATAACGGTCAAATCAGTCAACTTCTATGAGTATGAGATAATTGAAAGACGTGAGACATTATGGTACTGACACCGAGAGTTTATAATATAACAAAACGAGAGAACAATCTTACTTGGGTATGTAAAATTACATACATTCAAATCTATAATATATTAAATATCACATCAAGTGACAATCATTTTTTGGATGATTTTAATACTAATACAATTCAATTATTTCAACAATGCCTTTATTTTCGTTTTTCAATATATAATAAATGCTACAAAATCTTTGTCATGTATAAATTTTGTTTTATTAACACTCAATTAATTAACATTCACATTAATCTAAATTCAACGAATCTCGACTTGAAAAATCTCGACCTACATGAATCTATAGTTATTATAGATAAAATTATTTCTATTCATGCATTTAAAAATTTTAACGAGTGTTTAAATTCATATATTAATAATTAATTCTTATGTACCAAACGTAGTGTAAAAATGTTGCTCAGTTGTAATACTTCATCATCACAAAAAATTTGATTATAAAAGTTGAGTTTTTAGAGTATAATTTTATTCACTTAAGTTCATATCCTAAATTTTATTTTCTTTAATTCGTTTGAAACTCATCAAATTCTCCTAACAAATTGTTATCAAATATTACTTTTACAGCACCTATAAATTATTTCAAAATAGCATGCAATGCACGTTCAACTTTAACTAGCAACACTAAATGCAACTTTTATAATAGAAGATGATGAATGATTTCCATTTGATGAAAAGACACGCGGCCTTATCCCGATGGCCAATGCATCTTTTCGGGGTGTTATAATCAATCATAAAATAGGGGTATTTAATATTTTTGAAAAGTGGTCACCATATAGTTTAGACCTGACATTTGTAAAATAAATTAACAAGTTGACCGTTTAGATGTTTGCTGTAGAAATGTCATACCAATCAATCATATGAAGATTTTGTACAAAATATTTCTTGGAAAATGTGAAGTGGGAGATGTCGCCCCCAATAAAAATGCTAATTGCATCGGACCACTTTTGAACATGTTATATCACTTCGCTTAGGCCGTAAATGGTCGACCTCTACAAGGTACTTGAGTTGGGGTGATACATCACTTTGTCTGCCTTATTATATGATCTCAGCTCTGTCGGGTAAACAACAATATGAAGTTTGAATTTGATTAAACTTGTTAGCTGACTGGCGTGTGACCGTTATTTGAGTTTCATTGAAAGAGATGTAACATATCTAAATATTTTATTCGACTTTGACATCATCATTGTCTAAAAAATAATTATTGAAGATGTTTTTTACATATTCATATTTAAAAATTCTTCAACAATATGTCACGTGACAATTTCGATATATTTTAACTAAAATAATTAACAAAAAGGATAGGGAAACAAGTATTATTTTATGAAAAATGGGACCATCGTCACATACGTGATGGACATGTTAACCCGTGACTGCATGTGTGATGTTTGGTGACAATGATGGCTAACTAAACTGAAATATGAAAAATAACCACCATCTGTGGACCCATTCCTCCTAAAAATATCTATATTAAGTTTTGATTAGTGAAACTTAAATATAAGGTCATGTTTGTTTCGAATTAAAATCAAATTTTAATTTAAGTCAAAGTCAAATAATCAATATTAATCACATATTACACGAGCCCCATAATTTTTCAACCTTGTAGTAATTTCACGTTTCAAATACTAGTAAAATTGAAAAACTGTTTTAAAAGGTTAGTCTATTAAGAGAGGAGTCTAAATCATACAAGCTCATTCCAATGCAGCAGAATTTGCGAAATGATAATTAACACTTTAAAATTCGTTGATTCAATAGATAAATATCAAGACTCGGTAAATACAGAGAAAAAAATCTCAATATTTTATTAAATTATTCAAGGTTGTTGGAAAGTTTTTGATAAAAATAAAATTAGTACATTTTGATAAAAATGATAAAAACGTAATTAATAATTTGATAAAAAAATGTGGGTGTCATAAAATATTAAAATGTGTGATTAACATTAACTTCACTCTATTGATTTATTTACTTTTATTCATTTATAAAATTATACGTGATAAGGTTTATTACGAAACTTGGTATTTCAAGCATTACACAAGAAGTCTAGAAATTTAATTTGACTGATCAACCATATAATCTTGAAATCTTAATTCTAATATTTCTTAGGGCAGTACAAGTTTTCCTTTTTCTGGTGAATTTTGTATTGAATATAAAGTGAAAATTTGTGTTGCTTTTAATCTTTATCCTTGAATGTGGTAGGACCAGAAGATCACATGAAAGTGCATTAAAAATCCCTCTTGGTTTGTCCGATATTGTCATATTTTCTGAACATCCAAACACAAAATTGCGAATTCAAATACCGATTTTAATTTTAATTTTTTTTTTCTTCCAGTTTTCACACGTTGTGTAAGGATAAGTTCATTCGATTAATCTATTCGTACAGCCCTTGTTCACAATCATTATTGACAACTTTGATGTTAAAATTTAGACCGTCGATTTAAAAAATAATTTTTAACAATTTTTTTAAAATGGATGACTCTGATACTACCAATATGAAGTTATCAACCAAGATTGTTCAAGTAGCATGATTCAAGTTCATTTCCATTTTCTACAACACCAGGCTTTTTAGTGAAAATTTCACCATGGTACCTAATCTACTGCTCATAAGCAAGTTGATCCCCAACATATAAGTAAAGGAACAAATTTCATGAATTTGAGAAAAGCTCTATGCTTGTCATGCTGGTCACAAATGCAGAACAACAATGTTAATATCCCAACCCCAAGTAGAAAATATAAATTTGACCATTAAAATACAATCAAAATATCAAATTCAAAACAAGGATTTTGATCTTGGGTGCTAAAGCTAACTCTCAACTCAAACTACATAATATTACAAGACATCCTGAAAAGTAATTAGGACTATAGCAATAAAAAAAAATATAAACTTCTCCGTTGATGATTATTCACATATAGTGAGACAACTAATGCAAGGGTCAGTCATCCGAGCTATAATCACTAGATTCTTGTAGCATTGGCAAAGCAGCACAACAGAACAGCTCCTTGTCTTTGAGAAGAAGACAACTTCCGTCAAGATTCCATTTCAGATCGATGACAGAAAACTGTGGAAACGGAATGTTTATGCAGTAAGCGCCTGAGGGCGTCCACATGTATAAATGATTGCTTCCGGTACATAAAAGTAAACGTGGATACTTTGGGTCCCACACTGCTGCTCGGATGGGATCCTTTTGAATCAAGATAGCCGCAAGCTCAAGATGGTGCACTTCCCATATCCAAAGAACCGTTGGCATATTATCATTACGAGTACATATGTACTGACTATCACTGCTCCAAGACATAAGACCTGCAATGGATTATGAAAGGTTGTCGTCAACATAAATAACCTACTTGAATTTTGAAAGTTTATTCGGTTAGAGAATATTTTGCTTGCATCTTAGAAACATCTTCATCTATAATCGAAGGCTTCTAACAATAAGGGACATATACACAATCAAAGAGCATCAAATCCTAAAATGCTGAAATCTACAAATTTTAGAAAGATATTGCCATATTGGCACCTAGTACGATTCCACAAGTAACATAATATTGCATGGCCACATTTCGATAAAGATTCTGACCCATTAATAATAACAACGTGGCCACATTGTAACCACCAAATCATCTCAACCATTTTGTTGTGCATACAAACTGCAATCTGTTTAATCTTTAAGGAGTAACGTACAAGAGGAAGAATTTTCATTGGAAGCCAGAGGTGATCGTTAATGCTCTGGTACCAGGAAGAAACCGAGAAGATTCTAAGGGAAGGGGGATTCAGGGTTTCTAAGATGAGAGGAAATGCAATCAGGAAGATTCTGGAAAAATGGAAGTTGTCTACTTACTGAAAATACCTCACAGTATTCCTTTAAATACAACAAACAAAAGAAAAAACACGAGAAAGAGAAACGATACATAAAGCACTACACTTAGAATAAAGAGTTGATAGTTGCTTGATTTATTCTAACATGCAGTAACAGTATGTAAGGAAATATAAACATAAGTAACATTTATATCATACATGGTCTTACCTATTCCTTGCTTAGGATTTGGTTTATCTGCTGGAGGCTTCAGGGAGGGGAGAGTAATTGGCACTTCCATAACATCATACCTAACTTGAATTTGTGTTTCAGAAACACTATCTGCAGAGGGATATCATCAGGGTAAAAGGTTGCGTGACTAAAGAAAGACTCAGCAGAAAAAGTTAAAAGAAAGAGACAGAGGATGCACAATGACAAACTTCAATTCTACCACAAATGCTCGCAGTTATAAAATATGCCACTAAATCATTTTTTTACTACAGCAGAAATGTGAGCCATGCAGTATTTAGGTGAAAAGGCAATATGGCCAAATTGGCAGAGAATTAGCACTTCTTGAAAGGAAAAAAATCGTCCAATGAAAACTTTTTATAGCATCTTTAAAGAATAAGAAATTACATTGAACCTCAAGTGCTATCACTTTTTACCTTCAAATTAATTTAACTACACCAACTAATTAATAGAGAATCAATGCAACGAATCTTGGCAAAGAGGCATGTATGAAATGATCCAAAACAATAGAAGAGTTCGAGCAAAGTAGATAGTGCACAATATCCAACAAGGCTCCAGCGTAGATTAGAATAGAGCAACTCATTTTTGACCAAGAAGGCAAGACTTCTGGAGATGAAATGCAAAAGTTTGAGCTTGAGCTTAATCTATGTGAAAATTGAGTCGGTCACAAGAATATAGCACGACTTTCTGAACATTATAAGCAAAAAACTGGTTATGTGATTTATAGGTAATACCATTTACAGTAACAATAAAGAATGCCCTGAAAAGAAGAACCCTAACTTTTAGATAAAACAATCACCCTTACTTTTTGGCCCAGATCAAAACAATATGCATTTGGTCTCAAATTCTTTGCTAAAAATTTGATGATAATTCTTTAACATGGGTAAATGAGCTGAAGCACCATAATCGCATAGAGCTATAGCACCTAAGTAGCTGCTCATTGGATTGATAAGTAGAATGTAAAATACTTCACCGGTCATATCGACGGTATATCAGAGACGTATGTGTACATATGTATTAGATATCTTTATAGTTTTTTGTTTAAATTTTTAACTAGTACTCGATGTGAATTTTTCTACACTATGTTTTTTTCACAAGAATTAAATAAATAAATAAGAAACTACGAAAACACTATCCATTCAACCAAAGAGTTGAACAAAGTTATTCAGCCACGACAGAGGGAGTAATGTAGACACCAGAAAAAAAGATAAAAATGCATTATAAGCCACATTTCATTGAACACCTTCTCCCCAAGTTCAGAGTTGCTTAGCAACTCTCCTTTTTCACCATCTTTGAAGAAAAAGTGATTCTGACCTTGTAGCTATTTTAACCCTATGCAAAAACCTAATATATTTTTCTTTTCTCTCTGTGAAAACACACTACAAATCTTCATCAGAAAAAGAGCACAAAGGAAAAAGTATATAAGAAAATCTAATAAGAAGATGAATCTGGTTACAACCATGATAATATGTTTCAAGGCATGAGAGTAGAAACAAGTGAGATATGAATTGTTAAAAGCAAACAATGGAGCTCACCAGCACTGCGTTGAACAAAATCATCGTTCAGTGACAATTCTGACATATCAAGTTGCAATGGCTCGTCCACTTCCTGAAATGTATGGGGAAAATGTATAAAATCCTACAGAGCAATGCTCGCCAAGTAAATAAATGAGAAGTTTTGTCACCTTGAAAATAGCAGCACCACATGGGCCACGAACAGTCGATAGGTGCGTAAATTCTGCAAATACTTTCCAGGTCAAGTGATTTAAAACCCGTATCATCTGGTCATAACTTCCAACCGCCAAAAATTGGCTACATGGTGACCATGAAACACTTTTTACACCCAATCCACATTCATATGCTTGATACTTGGATAGACACCTTCCGTCTGGGGAATATATCAGAACCTAAACCAAAACAAAACCATTTCAATCTTAAGCAATAACTAACCACATAATCAGGACAAGATGCTATCGCCTTTTCTTATGTTCTACAACTGACACATAATTGAGATGACACTAGCATAAGGCCTTTGGCTAATTTGATTCTACCTTCATGCTAAATAGCCACTTGGCAGAAAGCGAGAAATGGCAACAAGAAAATTACCTTATATTCAAGAGGGGAATCCCAGATAACTATGGCACTGTCATCAGGTGACCATTGGATATCAGTCAAATCCAATGTGTCAACTGCAAAAACACCCATAATTTCCCATGTATGACAAGATAGCAGATTGACATAGTCCTTGCAATCACGTCTAGTACATATTGCAGAAAACTTGCCATCTTTGGTAAATGACACTCCCTTCGAACCATGCTTCGGCCCTTGCACATGTATGCATGCAGTGTTTAACAATGACCAAACTGTTAACCGCAATTGAAAGTCAGATGTGGTGAGTATATGGCGACTATCGGGACTCCACCTTGCATAGGAAATTCCGGCAGAACCTTCATCTATTTTGCATGTCCATTCAGGTTGTGCCAAGGACCATGCTTGTATCATAGGTCTCTTATACAGACCACACAATATATACTCTGAATCAAGGGCCCACTCAATGTAAGTTATTTTGTCCAAGCACGAAAATAGTTGCACCACCTGTGTCGAGATTTGAAAAATCTTTTTAATTACATTTATTTCTGCAACCTAGAAATCACATACTGTTGCTTTATATATAACAAACTTATCGTGAGTTTCACGTGATTATGATCCGAAATCTCAAATATTAAGTCTCAACTACAAACAATAAGAGTTTTTATGGAAAATCTAATCAAATCAATCGCTGCATTTATTGTATGCCTACATTAGTAAAAATCAAATCACGTCTGTAAACGAGTTTTAAGAACTATCACCAAATACCTAAGATACTATGGCAAGAAACAAGCAAACAAACTTACACTTAAAGTGTACTTACATCAATGTTACTAAAACTAGACTCACTAGTTCAACCATAAAAACCAGGTACAGTTATACGTAAACAAATGGATAAAGGAAATTCGGTAAAAGAATAGCCTAACCAGCCTTTTCAATCACAAACCGGATGAACCAGTCACAGTTTTTCCCTATTTCTGGATCTCCTTTGATAAAATATCCCACAAATAAATTTATTGGATAGCACGCCTGCCTGTATGTCTACTTCAGTAGACACTGCTCCTTTTAAAGACGTTCCTTCTATAATTCCATTACTTATCTTCTGATGTAGAACTAAATAAAGATCCCCCAACAAAGCCAATTTACAATGTTTGTCTTATTCTTCATTCTCTTATATTATTGGTTTTTTTACTTCTACTTACTGAGTACAACCAATTTTACTTAATTATTAGTATAAGGACTCATTTTTTAAAAGGCTAGAACACTCTTCAATTTGAACAAAAACAAACCATTGGACATATTGGTTGTTAGTTTTTGGGGTGTTCAAACAAGTTACAGAATAATGAATACAATTAACAAACATGGATCTATATTTACTTTGAATTAGTATATTGAAAATTTAAAAATATATTCTTCTTAAAATATTATATATATAGGTCACCTTTCAGCATGTAGTTTGATACCAATTGAACCTTTTGACCTTTTACATTTTCTGGTTCAACGTCCGGATTCGGTTAGAAACACAAATTTCATAAATAACGTAAAGACTGTATTTCTTAATCTTTAGGATTCCTTTGTCGTTGGTATTCGCTGTCCCGATATAATAATAAATCTATACACAAGCTTCCATTTAACTTCAAAAATTGTCTGTACCGTGCTTAAAGAAACACATTGTGTCCTAGCATTTCAAAAGGGTAATGTAAAAAAAAAAAAATACGGTTTTTGGTGAAATTCGAAAATAAGTTACTTACAATAAGAACGAGTTATCTAAACATGGAGCAAAATTAACCAAACATTCTCTTAAACCATAATTTTTAAAATATAATTAAATACAACTAGTCTACGTCTGGTCTTAGTGCTCACATGAAAGTCCGAATCAAAATGCTTAGTTACCACATTTGCAAAATTCGCATAGAGCCGAAGATCTACGAAAACAAGTTAATTCCTATAAGTACCTTGAATGTGAGAACATCACGAATCACGAGGCGATAATCGACTGCAACTGCAAGAAACCGAGCATTTGGAGAAAAAGCACAAGGACCCGCCTGCTTATAAGCTTCAGTAAACTCCATTCCGTGACACCCAAAGACAAAACAAATTGAAAACAAAATTATGGTTCAGCTACACTATACAGCCTTCATTAATTAGATACTCTGAACAGAGAAGATTATGGGTGTGGATCTGTTCGTGAAATTGAGGGATCTATGCAGTGAAAAATGTGGGTGCAGCGACAGATGCAGGCGTAAGAGGATTTGAATTGTATCTATAGATCGGTTTTTGGATTTTTGGTTCAAAATTTTACACAGGTCAACTGGACCGGGATCAATTCGGCTCAATTTCCTATTTGACACAAGTCACAACTAGGTCATGTTTGGTAGAAGGAATAAGTAATTGATGGTAAATGGTGAATGCAAGAAGAGTTTTGCTACTTCACATGCTCAATGACGGGTTAAAAAATATGTACGACATGTGTCGATACAAGATTGGATGATTTTTTTTAAAAAGAAAGACACCCAGCACCCATCACTCCACCCTATCAAAAGCGCGTACTCAAAGGAGCACTATTCATGTAAGAATGAAATAGAGGTAGAATTTTTTGCTTTCCCGTGAGCTAGAGCAAGAAGTCTAATAAAAGGAAAAAAGATGATCAAATTAGGAAAATGTTTGTCGTACTTCATACTTTACATGTTTTTTTTAACAAATTAATGATATGTCAAAAAGAAAGTAGAAAAGTTTATTTTATTTGGTTCATGAGATTTTGATCCAATCATATTTCATCACATCAACTATTGATAAATCAATGTGTAAGTTGTGATGTATATATAACACAAGAAAAAGCAAGTCCCCCTATTGTGAGGGGCGTCATCCAAAAATATAACACAGCGGACTAGTTTTGAATTTTAGCCGCTGTTTGGTGAATAGTAGTATTGTCCCCTTCGTCTTTTCAAGTGATAAATGTATAAATTGGTGAAGTGAGTGACTAGAAAAAGTAAAGGATTCTCGCTAATGACTAACTCGTTAAAATAAGTAACTTGTATACTTTTTTAATTTCGACAAATTCAAAATTTAGTCATATAAAAATCTATTATAATATAAGCTATATCTGGACATGGTTCGACTTGATTCAATTCTAAAGAGAACTGAAGCTGAATCGAGCCAAAATCTTTGGGTATTTAATAAGTTGAATCGCTCGATCCAAATTTAATTATGGAATTGAATCAATTCGACTCTGTTCAATTTCGTTCCATTTTATTTCGTACTATAATTATTCTAACTTTTACAAAAATATTATATCAATCCAACCAATGATATGTTCAATAGTAACTCTTACAAATAGCATAATCTAATTTATACAAATAACGAGTTATTTAATAAGATCCGTTCACCATTGTACACAAAATATCAAAAAGTAAATAATATAATAACACTAAAATATCATCGATTCCATCCAGTTTAGTCCTTTGTTATTTAAATCTACTTAAACAATATGAAATAAAAGTTATAGAAAAAAAATAATATATATTAATATACTGATACTTACCATCCATTTAAATTAACCATCTATTGTTTGACTTGTCACTTAATTAGTTAATTGACAAATTTATTTAAAAAAGAATTAAAATAATGTGACTTATTCAGGTCGTGTTCGGTAGAGATTAAAATCGAATTGAAATTGAAAAATTGATCGTTATTGTTAATTTTTATTAGACGAGTGAGATCCAATAACGACTTTCAATTTTAATTGACTTTTAAACCACACCAAACAAGCCCTCAATATAAAAACATTTAAAAATTATAGAGATTCGATTCTTCGTCCAAAATAAGAACCAAATCAAACTCGTTGATTCTTGATTTTAGTGCTCATTCAAATATTTAACGTAAGAAGAATCAAATCTAATCACCCGATTCAGTTCTATTAAGGTTTGGGTTCTATTCGTTTCAAAAGTTTTGTCCAACCTCAATATAAGTCAAATCAACAATTAACTTATCTAATGAACTTTTATTATATCCACTAAAAATCTGATTTTTACTTCAACCAAACATTGACGTAACAATCCTCTCTGGAGTGACTATGATTTGTCATCCATTTTCTCAAACTTTTTTAATACTCATTTTAATCATATATTTATGCAATAAAATATTTTCCACGTAAACTAATTTTTTTCCTATTTTTTATTCACGTATTCTTAAAAAAATAAAAAATAAAAAAACTTCCAAAGTTCATTTTCTTGGAAAATAAATTTTTTACGTTTGTCAAACAAAGGCCAATCATTATTATTCTTTGATTCTTGAATTATATTTTCAGATATTTCTTTTCTAGGGTTTATAAGAATGAAACCCCACGTAGGAATTTCCTTCACGATTTAAAGGGGAAAATAAGCAAACAAAAATTGAAAGCCCAATGTTATCCACGTGTAGGGTTCCGTCTACGTGGAGAAACGGATGTTAAAGGAGTGGTGGATGGGTAACTCTATTTAAATATGGATGAGTATTTAATAACCTTTAAAGTATAGTTAGTAAGTAGTAACCATTTTAAAGTTGAGTGATGATTCATTAAATTTACTCATTTCTTTTCAAGGGTTTATAAGAATGAAACCCCACGTAAGCAAACAAAAATTGAAAGCCCATTGAAGAATAGACTGTACATTTGAAACACACTAATGTGTTAAATGTTTTTGTTCAATTTTCGTAGGAGTTCCATCTCTTAATTTTATTTTAATTGCTTCTTACTAGGAAAACAAATTACTAGAAATGTTGCCATGGTTGAGCAGAGCGATTTCCAAACTTTATACGGCCAGTAATTTCCAGAGGAACACTGGAATTATTAGAAAATGTTCGCATACTTTTTCGTATCAGAATTATTCGAAGGTTACTGCTGCTTCAGAGCCAGATCTTCTCGATTCCTCTGAGAAAACCTACACTAGCAGACCAGAGGTAAGAAATTTTAAATGTTAATTCCTATTACTATTTGTACTAATATATCTAATCATAAATTTTTGCAAGTGGAGATGCATTTCTTGTTGAAATTTGAGTTAAAATTGGATAAGATCAAATATATATTCTTATGGAAGATTACAGCCTGGTTACGTTGATTGTCCATACTCTTTTGTGACCGGTGGGTTTTAATTTTTGGTTAGCACTGGACTGGATTGACTTTTCTTGTTTACCAAATGGGGAATGGAAAATCTAGAATGATAAATCGCCATTTCTTGTGTTCTACATTTTTGTAATAAAAACGTTTCTTTGGAGAAATGGTTATTTTATTTTATTTATTTATTTTTTTGGGGTGGGGGGTTGGGTTTGGAAAATGGGAAGCGGGGTGATATACTGATATTGCAAAATTGCCTAGCTGTGGCATAACTTTTGGGTTAGCAAGGAAACCACAGATTTATCCAGGGATTTTTGTGGAAGAGGGACGGATTTTGGGATTTAGAATAGTAAATGATAATCGAAAGTGAAACCTTATTCCGTAACAACAGTATAATTATTTCTTTTCCTGTTTGTTAGTTATTTAGCTGATAGCAAAAATATAAGGCAATGCTATGTGCATTCAAACCGTGAGTTCAAGGTCTTTTTCCTTTTTACCGGTGGAAAAGATTTAACTGACAAACTTGGTTGTTTATGTGGAAATTTTTTTATTTTCCGTGCTGTTTGATTTTTTAATGGGTTGACAAAAGTACATGCCTTGGTGAATTTGCTATGAGTTGATGAAAGAACATGCATTTAGGTGAATTTGAACAAGATGTTTTGGTCCAAGCCTTGTTCATTGGCGTTGCCACCTGATTCACCACAAAGAATTGAAGATCCCAAATACGAGGGCTTTAAGCGAGTTATCCTCAAGCTGATGCTGTTTTATAGTAAACAAAGCCAGTCCATTCGATGGGCAAATGCGATTTACAGCCGCGTTCTTTATCAAGTTGACCGGCCTGCTATTTATGATGGTTAGTATTTTGTTTCTCTTATGCCCATCCTCGATCTTCTCCTCATGCTCCGTTGAGTTGTGTTTTCTTGTGTTTTTTGTGCACCATTTGTGTTTTGAAGAAGTTTACATGCTTAATGGTGCAGAATATATTCAAATTCAAGGCCAAACATTTTAACAAAATGAAACAATTTTGTTTTTGTGTATTGTTTTACCCATATTCTATGTCCTTTTCTCTGAGGGGGCACATGTTTAAGACAATGCCGATGGATTATGAAGAACAATAATATCACCATATTTTTCACGCTGTATTCTACTTTCTTATTTATTTTGTTTGGAAGTTATTGGAGTCCAAGATTAATATTTTTTAATTTTTTTTTGAAAATACCCAATTAACCATCATTATTTCTGTTCTTGTGCTATCTTATCTGTACGTTTATGTTAGTTTAACCTGAGCAGTACCTTTTACTTGCAGTGTTTAGCTTGGAGAAAACCTTTAAAACAACATTCTCCTTGCTTGTGATCCACATGTGGCTTTGCTTACGCCGCTTAAAAGAAGAGGGAAAGGAAGGTGTTGAGTTGGGGCAGTACTTATATGAGATGTACAATCATGATCTCGAACTGAGAGTTTCCAAGGCTGGGGTCAGTTATCTGTACCTGAATATTTGTTGTACAGTTTAATTCAATACCCATTAATATCATTTCTTCTTTCAAAGCCCAACATAGTATTGTCTAGACCAAATGAAGGTGTTTGTTATATTCTGTGTCTTTTCAGTCCGATGGAAACTTAAGTATCTACCGAACTAGCAACTTTTAAAAAAGTCCCACATCCATTGAGAACATTATAGACAATTACTTTTTCTATCTAAGCACTTTGTCAATTTATTCCATTTTCTCACTTTGACATTGCAGGTAAACTTGCTGTTAACTAAGTGGATGAAAGATTTGGAGAGGATATTTTATGGAAACATTGTTGCTTATGATGCCTCTATGCTTCCTGAAGGAAAGCAGGATCAGTTACAAAGTGTTATATGGAGGTGAGGCATTTGGCAGAATTCTGATTCTTGTATCGGTTTGGCCCCGTTCATTGATGAGTAATATATAAGCTGCCAACAAAGCTCTGTTGGAAGTGCAGGAAAAACTGATAAACAGCAAAGAGAATTGCTGCCAAGTCACCATTTGCCTTATACAGCACTTGGATCCCAACTTTAATTATGTTGGCATTTGGGTCCCCATTCTGACTGTTCTGTAGTAATTTAAATTTTTCTGTTGTTTTCTGTCTATTAGAACCATTTAACCTTCATTTTACTTGTACTTGAGGCAGCTTTCTAGGGTATTTTCCTAGGAAAAAGATTTGCATAAGAGGAATCTCTTTATACTTGTTACCAAATTTGAAGAAATTTAAGTAAATTTGTCTCGAATTCATTAGCAAATTATCATTTTTGGACAACACTTCGGAGTAAGATTCTAATGCACATTATATGTCTCTAGATGTCTTTTGGTATATATTTTACACCTTCAACAGGGCAAGAAATTAAGTCTCCACATCAACAACCTCCAAGATTGAATCATCAACTGTTGAAATTATTATTAGGTGTTTTAAACAGCTCACTGGTTGGTTCTCTTGGGCCATACTCTAGCAAAATCTTTTGATGATTTATTTCAATTTAATTACTGGATTGCCAGAACCAGGTGAAAGTTCTGATCTTGACCAGTACTAAAGGTGTTCTTTTAAATGGTTTTCCGATACTGCCTCTGATAATGGCAAGGAGGGCAGTTCCTTTTATTATTTGGAGAAAAGGGTCTTTTGGGACCTTCAGTCCTCTACAAAGAGAAAAGAAGATGATGATGAAGAAATAGAGTTTGAAGAAAGTAAAATCTTAACAGCAATTAGGAACTTCAGTTTCCACTCTATCTATTCTGTTAGTTCCATAGCAACGCTTCCTATTAGTAGGATAAGAACAACTAACTACCTAGCTACCTGTCTTGACCAATCTAATCTATTCTTACCTTCCCTTGCTTAGAAATGCAAATACTAGAAGAATATTGTGCCGCATTTACTTCTATTACTTCTGTGAATCAGACGTCCATTCAGATCTTGCAGAGGGCAGATGTTCCCATAAGTCTCTTTTTCCTTTTTTTCTGCTTCATTTTACTCTTTCTTGCCATTCTGTGATATTGAGGTGGGTGGACTGGAGGAGGAGAGAGGTGGATTGGAGGTTGTTGAGCTTGAGAGTCTCAGTGGCAGTAGTAGGTTAACCCCTTTTCACCAGTTTTTCCTTTATTTCCTTTTCTTTTGTTTATTGAAAGTGATTGTGGAATTGTCTATTCAACAAATACTCATCACTTGTGAATCACATGGCAGTCCATGGTTCTAGTGAATGGAAATCGTGGGAAGGATACATTAGCTACAGTCTACAGTCTACAGATCTGTCATATAGGGACCTAAAAGCTAAGGAAAAAAGAGTTGGGATCCAAGTGCTAGCCTCGGTTTAAGAACATTTAAATATATTGGATGTTGTGCTCGTTGATATTATTAATGTTATTGATGTTTACATGAGTTGTAGGAATGTTTTCTCTGATGATGGTTCATCAAAACCAAGTGATGCAGCTTTACCCCTTGTCCAGGCAAGCTCTCATCTCCAGTCTGTTAAATAGATTGTCAGCTTCAAAAAAAAAAATTCTTAAGGTAACTTCTGCTCGAGTCAATCCGCCATTCTGGCAGGAATCGCTACAACCGACGTTCTTTAATTCGGTAACCTAATGGAGGGGGTATGGTCACCGGTGGGTCATTCGCTAGATATCTTACTCTCCTGTTATAGTGTGCCTGCATAAAATGCTATACGTGTCAAAAACTTGGTTACAGCTAGACATGTAAACAACTACTGGGTGATAATCTCTACCTGTGTAAATCATTTGGTTATTTTAGGTGGGGTTGACCATAAAGTTTCCTTTTATTCTGGGATACATTTGGACCCTGTTTGGCCCCCATTTTTATGAAGCTCATTCAACCACACATTTAATTGGACCCACAATTTTATCAATTTTTCATGTGCACATTTCATCAACTTTTATAAAAATCTATTAAAAATCAGATTTTTATCTAAACCAAACGGGGGCTTAGTCTTTAACCAGGGAAAACTATTTGTCTTTTGGATCTTTACAAGTACGAATTCCCTTATAAATTTATACAGATGACTTGCTACTTTCGTTGCAATTTTCTGGAGTTTTTAGTTCCTTGTATCATAGCTCATTAGTTTAACCTATTGAAATTAATGGTTCACCAAACTTGCTTATTTGTTTCTTTTTGACATTTATATAGGCCATGTCAAGATATGTACGCCGGGAAACTAGGTGTTTTTCGTTAACAGGTATGCATATACTTTATAAGCATTCGTACCTTTCAAAAAAAAAATATACTTTATAAGCATTCGTGCCTTCAGTAACATTGTGTTTGAAGCTTTTCTCCACCCCGAAAACAACTCAAAAAAAAGAAAAAACCATATATGTTAGTTCTACTAGTCTCAAATTTTATACTGCATTGAAATCACTGCTACCGAAAAGGTACTAATTGCTTTTGTTGCTCCCCTCTGTGGAAAATGGTAAAATGGATCTCTCCCCTCTGTAAAATAGAGAGGAAGGCCGCCCGCCCTCAACTTTTCTGATCTAATATCCAATGGCCTGAATGAATGGATTTTCTCTTTATACCAATATGTTACTGCTGCTATGCTGTTTTACGGTTGGATACTTGAAAAGAATTTTGAATCTCGACATTTTCCAACTGATTCTATACTGTTTCTGTAAATTTCATTTGACAAGTTATGGTTTTGGTGGGCAGACAAAGAAGCCATATTTACGGGTAACTTTATGTTCACACGATTGGAGAATACGGGAGCTGATTCAGTGAAAAGGTAGTATAAAAGAGGAGCGATGGATAGGTGATCTTTATGCATCTATACCAGATGTTCATTTGCTGAAGTAGAAATTGAAGTTCTACATTGCAGAAATAAACAAGGTGACCGGTAATTTGTTGATTTAGGGAGTGTGTTTCCACCTATTTTATGTCCCTAGAATTATGATTTGAGGATGCACGTCTATAAATAATTATTTTTCTGACAATTTCTTGGTCTCACCTTCAATTAAATTATAATGTAATAAGCCATGCTTTAAGCTTTGAATGTAATGATCCAATACAAACTGCTAGAAATTTGTATTTTCTTTTCAGTTATTAGTATTCGTGTTATTGTCCATGTTTGATAGAAATTAATGTCTAGATTTTTATCAAAGTCGAAGTTAATAAATAATTTTAATCATATATTTTATGAGATCCATAATTTTCAACGTACTTCACCAACTTTTATCAAAATTTGTTAAAAAATTAAGTTTAATCTCCACCAAACATGGGTATTACAACTTTAGCCAAAGCTATTTATTATTATTATTATTTTTAAGATTATTTAGAGAAAATGGATGGTATTTTATTTTGAGAAATACAGAGAAAAATCAACATGTGATGCTGTCACCTAACCAACCTAATGGCCTCTTGGAAGAAACAGATTTTATCAGAGGGCCGAGGTCAACTATAAGGGTCCATTTGATTGCAAGGGTGAAAAATGGGTGGAAATAAAATGTTTTATAGGGAATTGATTTTCTTAGAAAATGTTTTATTGGGAATTGTAATTAATTGTGTTTGATTGGTATAATTTTTCATGAAAAATGTTGAAAATTTGGTGTCCATTTAACTTCGTTTTTTATGGAATTTATCCATTGAAGTGATAATTTTTT
>CAIGRS010142322.1:0-10260 GCA_903798395.1 Fraxinus floribunda
GCCCAGTTTGATTTGGCAATTTTTCCATGGAATTTGAAAATGAAATCCATCTATCACCAAAAGTTATGTTTGATTGGGAAAATTTTCTTGACAATTCACTTTTCATCTTTTGCCTCCCACGGTTCCAATACATGATTTTGAGGAAAATCAATTCCCACCAATTTGGTGGGATTTGGTTTTTAAAGTTACTTTGTTCTTTTAACAATAGAAACAAATTATATCCTCAATTGTAACAAATTACATTTCTTTAATAGACAATTTTCATTTAAATCAAAATCAAACGAACACCAAAAGATTCAAAATTTCAATATTTTACACGTGGAAAAACATAATTAATTGACAATTTCCATGAAAACAATTCTAGTCAATTCAATTCCCTAAAATTCATTTTCTTTCTATCTAAATTTTACTCTTACAATCAAACCCTCAATATATATAGATACAAACTCCTCCTCGAATATTCAGTACATTTTATTTACTACAATCAAACAAATACCAGAATCGTGCAAGTTGTCCTTTGCATGGATTCCTAGGCTATATATATTTTATTAATGAATAATGAATAATGACTAATGACTAATCAACACACCAGCAAACAATTTTGACAGTCTTAGTTTATTCAAGGATCCGTTTGGCAAGATTTCTACTTTTTTTATGCTTCTTGTCTAAGTTACCTTATGTCATCTTCCTTTAAAAGCTCTTCTAACAAAACAATACAGTTCCCGTTCGGTAGAGATTAAAATTCAATTAAAATTGAAAAAATGACCGTTATTAGGTCTCACTCGTCTAGTAAAAGTCAACAATAACGGTTAATTTTTCAATTTTAATCTGATTTTAATCTCTACCGAACGAGCCCTAAAGTTCAAAAAATTATTCAAATATATTCAAAAACAAATTATTAATTTCATAAGTAACTTTTTAACTTTTAAAAGTTTTACCAAATAGTCTCTTAGTCCATTGGCTAGAGGTTATAGCCATGTATGCTATGTGATCATTTGATCAAACAGCTGAGATTTGAAAAGTATTAAGAAATAAGAAGTGTCTGTCATCTTGAAAAAATGTAATTAGCAATTTTTTAACAAAAAAAACATTTGTAGGAGTACACATTCCCATATTTAAATCATGGTATTTATGTAACATAAACAAGCAAGCGCGGTTATACTAAAATGAAGTCGAAAGATTTCAACCTTTTTTTTTTTTTTAAATAGGATATTCATTCCATATTCTTGTTTACTGGAATTATACAAAATTGTTTTAGATTATATTTTTTTCCTTTAGTTTTTCCTTATTCCTTACGTTTTGCCCATGTTTGATCTACATTCTTAAAAAAAAAAACATTTGTAGGAGTACACATTCCCATATTTAAATCATGGTATTTATGTAACATAAACAAGCAAGCGCGGTTATACTAAAATGAAGTCGAAAGATTTCAACCTTTTTTTTTTTTTTAAAATAGGATATTCATTTCATATTCTTGTTTACTGGAATTATACAAAATTGTTTTAGATTATATTTTTTTCCTTTAGTTTTTCCTTATTCCTTACGTTTTGCCCATGTTTGATCTACATTCTTAAAAAAAAAAAATTCAGTCTTTCAAAACTCATTTTCAACCGCACATTTTTTAATAAAATAATATTACACGCAAATTCAAAATTTTTTTTTTAATTTTTTAACCACATATTTTTCATCATATCACATTATAAAATGCATTCTTTTGACAATAATGTGCATCAAATACCCCTTAGTGAGAGGAAGTCTATCTTCATAAATATTATTAAAAAATGTTTAAATAAAATTATATTGGTGTAATCATTTACTTCAATATTTCTATATTTTTTTTCTAATACATTTCATAAAAACTTGCTAGTTTATAAATAATTAAATTACTTTCTCCCTTTCTTTATTTATTCCATTTTCTAGTCAAAGTTTTAGATTAAAATTATTCATTTTTTCAAAATCGAAGTCTTTTTTGACCAAAAAAATATTGTTTAGATAAAACTACTTTGTGCAAAAGGAAAGAGGAAAAAATAACTTGTTTAAATAAAAATTACCTATTTTATGTAAATTAAAATAAGAAAGAAAAAGAAAATATACTTTCAAATTTAAAATTTAAAAGATAAGGTAAATTTGTATCATGTAATTTTTATAATCGGGCAATTTTTTTTTAGGAAAAAATAATAATAATAATAATAAATTAAGTTCGCTATATATGTATACATTTGTACATCACTCTATTCACTTCAACACCAAATGTCATGCCATAAAACTAAATCTTTTAAAGAGTCATATTTGCTAAAATCAATAAAAATAAAAGTTCAAAATAATGTTATTGTTTGGCACAGATTATTTAAAACTTATTTCCAAACTCATTTTCAACAAAATATTCTACCAATAAAATAATTCTGCACATAGATTCATAAATTTTCTCTATTTTTTAATCAAACATTCTTCAAAAAATCAGTTTTCGCAAAATCTATTCTAAAAAAAATCTACATCAAACATATCCTTAGTTAAGTTTACCACTTTGGAGTAATGAGCATTAATTTTGATGCCAAAGTCTTAAAAATTAAAGTAAAGTTAAAGGTCTGCAGTTACACAACAGAAGAAACCCCACCAATTGATTTCAGGTAAAACAAAACTAGACTTGCTACAAATATAGTCCATTAACAACCGAAATCATCTACTACTGCTACTCAAGAACCAAGAAGAGAACGTTTTGTTACATATATGTTAGGACGACCCTCACATCTACTCAAAGGCTTCACTGCCTGTTGATCTTCTGGCGGCATTTCATGTACAACAACACATATTTACAGAACTGCTATGTGTCTAGTTTAGTTGGCATCACCCGCGCATCAAGTCAATATCAGATTGAGGATTTTTCACATCAGGCCGTGAGCCTGATGGCCAAATGCCGGTTGCAGAATTAGGAGCGAAGTTTTGACCAGGAGCAGCACTAACTGGTGTTAATGATTTTTTAACAGACTGGTCGGCTGGATTTTTTTCATCTTGTGATTCAAACTCTGTATTGCTCTTTGCCTTGGAACCACCATACACAAAACTGGATACAACTACCTGCAGAACATTCATTATGCACTCATCAATACTGCAAAAAGAAAGCAGTAGATACTTAAAAGTGCAATGTGCTTCTTTGAATACTAATTTTCTCTCAGAATGTTAGGTGGCTTCGTTATACTTGATGCTGACATCAGATCAATAGATAAAATGCGTATAAAATCTTGATAAAAATTTCTTTGAAGCAGATTTTGCTCATGGGCTCTTACTCGCTAGGAGGGAAATTTAACCTATGAACAGAAAAAATAGGGAACTCCGCCCGAGAGAAATATAAAGCAATCAAATACATACCTGCACGGGGCTTGCTGCTATGAGCTGACCACCTATGGCACCCCCAAAAATATGTCCATCAGGACTACAAACTGAAATGCTAATACCACCTGTCCGATTGCGACCACCACTTTCGGAAACCAAGTAAGAACCTGACAAACATAGTATCTCAAAACGGCCCTGAAAGAAAGTGACAAATTTGTGTAAGTTCACTTTATTGAGTCTTAAGGCAAGATGTCTTCAATTAAAATGGTCTTTACATCTATTCCATCTTAAATATGATTTAGTGCAAGGTCTATATTAAAAAAAAAAAAACCGGAATTTACTTTAGTAATCACTCATTCTATTTGCAGAGTTTGGCGATTATTGCTAGCTAATAAATCGTTTCCCACAAGTGTCAAGCACAAAGAAAATACAGTGATGAAAACCAATTTATAACCGTGCCATAACAAGATTATGCCACAATTCTTATCCATTTGCTTGGATATCCTTTCTTTCAGTCAGTCAGCACATTCATATAAGCTAGTAGCTTACAAGATAAAATCTTTAATAAAGCAAGTAACAGAACTGCCAGTACTGTTGGATAAATTTGACACCTAGCCTTATCGAAGTGCATAAATCAACATTGATAAACATGTTAATGTTTCAACATTAATGTGCATAACTCTATACTAAGAAAAATAACATATAATCAAAAATCTTAGTGTTGAATAGAATGGCAAGCAAAACTTTAATCTGGAGAAATATCAGAGAAAACAAGTGTGCCTCAAGGCTGCATATAGTTTAAATATGCATGTGATGAGAAGAAGGCATACAGGAGTACAATTGAGTTCTCAACGCAGTTGTGTAGGAACCCTAAAGCATCCAAGATGGTTGAAATATAAGCTTTAACCCCAGAGCCATGGCCTTGTTTCATTGTAATATTGAAACTTAAAAACAGTTTCGTTTTTACTCTAAAATCCCCAACTTTAATGCAAGTAATCGTGTGCACTGTACAGGCTCTGTTTGTTCTTTATAAATGAGAACCTTCATGTACAATAAGTCTGTAAGACGAAGCACAAGGAAATCAAACCGCCACAATCTTCTAGAATATGGATCCAAGATGGTTGAAATATAATCTTTAAGCCAACAGCCATGGCCTTGTTCAGAAGAAATTTTTCATTGTGATATTAAACTTGAAAGAAAAAACTGTTTTACTCTCTCATTCCCAACTTTAATGCAAGTAATCGTGTGCACTGTGCAGGCTCTGTTTGTTCTTTATAAATGAGAACCTTCATGTACAATAAGACTGTACAACGAAGCACGAGGAAATCAAACTGCCACAATCTTCTAGAATAGGGATTCAAGATGGTTGGACAGTTAAAGTAGGCCAAATGTGAGATGCATTTTCAATCAAAAGAAACACAAAGTACATTTATTTCCCTTGGCTATAATTACTTTCCCCAATGTAAATAACACAAATATCAGTTGTGTCAACATCAAAGTTCCTACATAGATCATTTTCAGAAAGAAAGAACAAAAATTGCATTACAGTGTCTTGATAAGCATGTGTCAAAATATTTGCCAAAGTCAGAAGTACCGAGACAGTAATTTGCAATGAACATAAATTCTTTGGTAGTAATGAAATGCACTCTAATTCATTACCTCTTTTTTCATCACTGAGACAAATGAGATGGACATAACAATGATTGTATGTTCATTATTTTTCTTTGAAAACACAGCCTAGCTTGCATACGTGATACAGTAACTGGACCATGAAGAAATAATATGAACAAACAAGTGATAAGATACTCTCTACATTTACTAATTTTCTTAATGAAAAACTCAGATCCCATAGTAAAATGGACATCTAATGATAATAAGATTTATTTAACATTAACTAAAATAAGAGCTGGAAGATAAAATAATTAAACTATTCAGAAATTGACGACATAATCAATTCAACCAAACATGTTTTCCAACCAGATTTATCTCTTTATCAGTTTCACAATCCCAGCTGAAGCAGCTATACTGAATCAGGTAATGTTAAATGAATAATGATATCCATACTTGCCCTCACCCAATGCACCCTTACCAGAACACAGAAAATTGAGCATGATTTCGAGCCACCAGTTAACACTATAACTTCAGAACTATAATTATTTCCTAGTTAAAATATAATTTTCAAAATCCTTCCAAACTTCCATTGATTTTCTTAAAACCACAGTAAATTAGGCATTGCACAGAAGATACTTTGACAATTATGAATTACCTTATGTATGTGAGTTCACTGTTTACACACACAACATATAAAAAAATGTGGTAAACAAATTAATGGACATCTCTTATCAGGCTACACCACATCATATAATAATCTACAAGTTCAGTGTCTGTCCTAGCATGTAATGCTAACCAATTTTAAAACTGAAGGGTAAAAATGCTTCCATCAATTTCTGAATTTAGGTGCATTTGCACAATAAAAGGACCAGGAGTGCTTCAACCTCATATGTGATAGTGCCGCCAGAATTTGTAGGTTGGCGTAGTGTTACTGAGGAAACCGATCCATTAGCTGATAAGATGCATAAAGCTCTTGGTCTCTGTTGTGCAAATGCCAATACTTTGGCCGCAATATCCTGCAGAAGAAAGCCATAATTACTTCTCTTACCATGGTATGTCAGTGACGGCAAAAATCTTTGGTGCACTCATAATAGCACATGTTATACATGAAAACTTGAACATTGTAAATTGAATGCATTAGATGTACCACACACAAATAATAAATCCAACTAACTCATGTAAGGTAAACTCTAGAAACCATGTCATTGAGCATATTACACATGTGCTTCAGAAAATACTTGAGCCATTATAAGAATACGACTTTATATCATATCAATGTGCACTTCTGAAAATACTGTCACCATTATAATAATACCACTCTTATATCAGATCAAAGTGCACAGCAGGTATCTTAATCATATTTATTCAGGTGTGATATGTGACTTATCCTGTTATCCAAAACCTTGGTGGTATCAGATAAAAGGTCCCGAGGCTTGAGCAGCTATTTTATTAATGCTCCAAAAAGGGATTGCAGCATACCTCTTCACTTCCAATGTGCAAGACATGAGGTGTAAAAGCTAGTCCAGCTGAGCTGTTCATCCATTCACCTGGCCAACGAAATTAATAGATTAAGAACAACATTTTCTTAGACCATAAAAACTTAGTAGATATGTATTAGCGAACTATACTGATTAATTTTTCACTACTTTTTATTTTCGTTGGTGGGAGATCTGATTCTATATCCCCTCCTAAGTTCATATTTAATTTATTCCTTCGGTAGAAAAATGTTAATAACTCCACCCAAGTGGCTGTTTAGTAACTGAAAAAAACAAACACTGGGAACCTGGAAGCTTAATAAAACAATATTAACAATTGATCCAAAATTCCGAGAAAAAGATTCCCAATGTCCCACAAACAGTCAAACACACAGCACTTTGGAGGCAACGAAGTAAAATTTCACATTTAAAATGAAGAATCATTAGAAGTTATATTCATCAAAATGCATTGCCTTCTTTAAAAGAAACACATCCATTTTTCTCATATATATTTTCTTGGACGACAGTCTTCTTACTTTGCAGGCAAAGAGAAAATGCTTTAAAGCATATATAAAGACTGTTTTTGATTAATAACGAAGGCAACAATATAACTTAATATACCACATACATCACTGAACAAATCAATGTAAGGACTACAATAATATAGAAAATTTACCAAGGGGGGCAAGTTTCTGTTTCCATCCAGTCCCTGGAGGTCTCCCTCTGCGCTTTTCCCCTGACGAAGGCGTGGAACTAGACAAAGGGGACAATGCTAAAGACATATTAGCCCCATCAGGACCATACTTCCTGGGCCTACCCCTCTTCTTCTTCCCTGAATCAGTACCCGGAGTCACACTAGAGGCTGCAGCCGTGCTTATTGCATGAGGAAAACTAGATGATGGATTCTCAACATGGAACGTTGAGCCACTCAAAGAACCGCCACTGACCCCTGCATTGGGCTGCAGTGAGAAGTTGGGAACTGAAGACGTCTTGAAACCAGAAGGAGTGTGGAACCCACCAGTCTGTGGCCCCGACCCGCCACCGGCCGGAGCATTAGGACCAGACCCTGATCCACCAGACCCACCAATGCCTCCTCTATTGAGGTAATATGAAGCTGAACCGTGTAATGCCATCCCTTCCCTTCCATCCATTCATTTACTTGGTAAAATTCCACACTAAAGATCCAATTTTTATGAACTATATCACTGCAAAATCCCAGCCTTCTCACGCGTTTAGATTCTGCAGGTACGAAATCGACCCGCTAAAGAAATTAGAATAATAATCCCAAGGAAAAATAAATTGATAAACTAAACCACAAAAAAATTGAGTATTTTAACAAAGGTTTAACACGGTTTTTTCATCAATTACAGAAAAAGTACATAACTTGAAAAAAATGGACAATTTTAGGCCTTAAAAGTAACAGAAAAAGCGAAACCCATTAAGGTAGTCTTGAACCTGATTAATTGCACAGAACCCACATTAAAGCTTATTCTGAAAATGCAGAAAATCCAGAGTTGCACAGACTTCTACACTTCTTGAACCATGTGAAAGCAAGTCAAGAAAAAGGGAGGGTAGAATACCGATCAAAAAAAAGAAAAAGGGAGGGTAGAACCCTAGATTTGAAGAGTGACTGATGAGTAAGTAATTGGGGTACAGAAGGGATTCAATAAGGACAAAAGAGTGATGAAATAGGAAACATTGGGCTTTTGAATTAAAGTTAAAGACTTGAGAGGTACCATCCGTTTTTTAATAGGAAAAAACAGTCATTATTTGGGGGGTTTGACGGGGTGAGGGGTGTTGCAACTTGCAAGGACTTTGAAAACATCCATGTATCAACATGTCCGGTCCTTGTCAACCGAATTAATTACTATGCCTTGCTTGTTTGGTGCTCATTATTATTTAAGAAGAAAAAAAACAAACAAAGAATTGAATGATATTTTGAGGAGAATGTATAATTAAAATGTATAAAAAAATTTAATTTACGTGTAGAATATTTTATTTGAAAATGTACACCTATGGCAAAAAAAAATAAAAATTGAAATAACGGGCACCGAATGGGACTATTGGAGTCTCAAAACTTGTTTTGCAACGTAGATTAAAAATCGTCAAACAAAAATTGATAAAAATTATAAATCAAAATTAATAATTAAATTTAATTATAAATTTCATAAAATTACTACTTTTCAACTATATTTATCATTAATTTTTATCAAAATTCATTAAAAATCTATAAAATTATACTTTTTAAGAGATTAATGGTGAATATGTGAACAAAATTTGTAGATCTTATGAAATGTACAATTAAAATTAATGTTTGACTTTAAAAAATAGAATTTTAAGCAAAAAGAAATGAAACATAAACAAATGCTAGATCCCCTTCGACTATTTGACAGTTAAATGGTTATGTAGTTTTTACGGAACTCCATTTTTTATAGGATAGTTGACAGTTAATTTCCATTAAAAAAATGGAAAACGGAAAGAAATGAGCTAATTCATTTTATTTTTATTTTATCTTTGTTTTTATTTAATTCAAAAAGAGAGTATGAGTTTTTTTTTTTGGTTAGATTTTTTTATTAACCAAATAGAAAACTATAACTCAATTGATACAAAAATAAAAGATCAGGCCCTTAGATGTGAAAAAAAGATCAGGACATATTCGCCTACTATTGGAAAACCCAAGATTCTACATTTTTTTAAAAATGTAGCATCAATTGCCTCAGAAAATTGAGATTTGTTGTCCTGGATTAAACAACTCCCAATACATTTTTAACACATAGACATATCTCTTTTTTTGCAACATACGAGTATATTTTGAGGTGTCAAAAAATGTGTTGTTGATGTGTTTTTGTCTTCTTATTAGTTAAGAATACAGCATATGTTGAAATGCCTAAAATATATTTTATGGATAGTCAAAAGACAACTAATTCATGAGATATGACCCCCCTTTTTACTAGGGAAGGCAAGGCTACAATTGGCACATAGGATTAAGTGGTATAAGGAACTTGGTACAAAATTATAATGTATAGTAATACGAATATCCGATGAAGCGGGTGATTCCTGCCTCGTTCGGAGTGGGGCTCGGGTATCGAATTTGTCAATTTTTTTGTCATCTCTACTTTTTATCATGTTTCTATACTCTATTTTGTACTAAAATCACACAAATTCTAATAAGAAAAACCCCAAAATCATGCTAATAATCTAATTGGCTATACCAAGGGTTTGTTTGGGCTACATTATTTCGAAAAGAATGTATTCTGGAATAGTAAATTAATGGAGAATGTGTGGTTGAAAAAGAAGGAAAAGTTATTGATGTGATGGAAAATATTATTTTATTGAAAAATGTGTAGTAAAAAATGAGTAAAAGAATGAAAATAAAAATTTTAATGTGTACCAAACAATGGCCAATTCCAAGGTAAGGCACAGTGTGATTTAGAATCCTAGAATGAATCTATCCAACACATTAGCTTTTCAATAAATACAAAATCTCTTCCATAACACTTTTGAAAATAGAAAGGGGGCATTTCTTACATTTTACTACGAAGAAAACCACTTTGTGTAAGGGACTCGACTCCTTATCCACGATTTGACAATCCTCTGTAAAACGACATGCCCTTCATCGTATGCATAATTGTATCCTGAAAATGAGGCCAACCGCCATATTTTGAATTGCCTCTCTAACGTCCCACAATCTGTCTTTTTTTTTTTAATAAGAAAATAAATTTAAACTGTTACAAAAAAATCTTCTTTATTTAATGTAAGCGGAAATTCATTTTTATTCAAATTTTGAAATTTGATCCATAAATCGATAATGTTAAACCAACAATCACTCCTTCTCTTAAAAGAG
>CAIGRS010142337.1:0-14022 GCA_903798395.1 Fraxinus floribunda
AGGACTTGGATGCAATTTTGTATAGTTGAGTTGGGTAGCCTAGGGTTTGAGTTCGAGTTTGGAAATAAGGAAAAAATGGTGCCGGATTTTCACTAGCTTCATGCCTGGCCACCGCTTAAGCAACAGTAACAAAACAGCTATCGCATGCTTATCCAGGCGTTGCTCGAGCGATAGACCTTTGGCTCGAGCAATAGGCTCCCTTGCTCGAGCGACATATTTATGAAGCTAAACCTAGTTCGCGATTTTGAAGAGTTTTACACAGCGCATACTACTCATATACCTCCAGCTATAAATACAGATGCTTTTGCACGAAAATCGGTGGTTGTCTTACTGTGTCTCATATTCATATCATCTTTTAAGAAATTCAAAAACACAAACATTGGTGAAATTATTCATTCTTGAGATCCGGCAACAAAAATTTGGGAAAACATCAAATTGAAGAATCCAAAACACCGACGTCCTTAACACTTTGAGGAATGTACTTTCTCAATTGGATTTCAGAAGTTTATGGAGGTTGGACTACAAGCGCGGGAAGACGAATAGAANTATTCATATCATCTTTTAAGAAATTCAAAAACACAAACATTGGTGAAATTATTCATTCTTGAGATCCGGCAACAAAAATTTGGGAAAACATCAAATTGAAGAATCCAAAACACCGACGTCCTTAACACTTTGAGGAATGTACTTTCTCAATTGGATTTCAGAAGTTTATGGAGGTTGGACTACAAGCGCGGGAAGACGAATAGAAATATGTGATTCCTGGGTATTCACTTAGAAGAGACAATTGCGAAAGATTGTGAGTTTAAAATTTACAACACATCTTAGAAGTTACAGGAGGTAGATCGGGAAATCTAGTAGGTTGGTTAGATAGTATCTACGGTATCAGATCGCGAGTCTGGAAGAATAGTAGATCTTGGAGATTACAGGAATTACAACAGCGGTAACTAGTGGAAGTTGCTAGGCTGGAAACGGACTGTAATCTATATTGTCTATAGTGAAGGTAACTGGTTTAATCCCGAAGTTTTTACTTAGTTGGGTTTCTCCGTCGTCATATCGGTATTCATTATTTACTACTTTCCGTATTACAAACTGTGGTATTCAAACATGTGATAATTGAATTGCATGTTTAATTATCTAGAAATTATTAAAAGTGACTTATTGCTTTTAATATATTAATTCCGCATGTATGGTCAAACTTAATTAGTAAACTACGTATTTTCACAAAGATTGATAATTATTTTTGAACGAGATTTGAATTTAAATTTAAGCTTTTTTTTTTTGGAGATCAACTAACAACTCAAGTAGTCTACATAGTCCAAACAAAATGCATTTTCAAAGATGAAAATGCCCCCTACTTAGAGAGATCATCCCCAAGCCCATCATTATTTAATAAAATTTTGGATGTTGTCGTCTAAAAGTAAATAGATATTTGATATTATGTTTGACCTTCTCAGACCTTAGTGCGACAAAAAAAAAAAATCCTCAAGCACAAATTCGGGTAGCAAATGACATGTCCTCTATGTAAAAGAAGATTCTGAAGGAAATAACAAACTGATGAATTGAAAAAAAAGTGAGGTAAGGTTCTAGTAATTTACTAATTTTTTAGATAGATTTTTTTTCCCGCTTGCATATTCTATATCTTACGATGCAACTCCGCTTAAATTAACATAACACTATATTAATATTGAAGGTGAATGTGAAGTAGAGATGGCAAAATTTCATGTCCTCGTTTCATCCCTCATTTTTATGACATGAATGGGGAGGAAAATCATGCTCAGAACAGACTGAACCGTATACAGGGCAGGGATACAGATCATAGTCCCCGCCTCAAATTCTCCGAACCCAAGTCATTTCTTTTTATTTGATTTTTACGTTTTCCAATTTAAAGCATGTTTTTAAAAATAAATATTAATATTAAAATAATTAATTAAATAGGACAGTAAATAAGGATTTTAATCTCCGACGGAATGGGATGGTAACGAGCGCTTCCACTCCAGATATGTCATATTGTCATCCCTAATGTGAAAACTGAGCTCTTCTCTATCAAAATGAACGTAGACACTTGAAATGTTCAATAAACACTCAAAAGTAATCAAACAATAGAAATAGAAAGTTTGTAGATAAGAAATGGTATTAAAAAAAAAATCTAGAAAGAAGTGAGAGATAATATATTTACGGATTTATTTTTTGTACTTTTCTTATATTGTCACCGCGTCTTTTTTGTGTAGTAAATTTGAGTTCTGAAACTCGCTCATTCATGTTTAATGATTCAAAATGTATCCTCGAAAAGTTGACGAATTTTGACTATAACTCCATTCGCTCAATTCTAAACAGTCATTCTATCTGTCTACTCACGTCATTTCATATAATTCTTGTCGTTGCAATCAAATGTCTTTTGAACCCCTCATCTCAAAGATGGTATCAATACTCTATACTTTTAACTAATTTCTAGTTGGTGGATATAATATAATATGAAATACTCCAAAAAAACCCAAATTTAAATAATTTGGAGTAATAATTTAATGCATGCACGCACGCAAATTACCATTACATACAAAAAATCTGAAAAAAGATAAAAGAAAAGGGTAATATAGTAAATTTAAAAGGATGGAGAAACAGAAGCCCAAGGCAATACTCATCATAACTTTTGACCTAAATACCCATCTCTCAGAGCATAAGCAGCGGCTGTAATTCCCATCTCAACCCTCGCAACGCCCTCTTCTACCCCTGCAAATCTCTTTGCTTCTTCTACCTTTACCCGCGCACTTTCAAATTATCGTTACTTTTGGCAATATTTTCTTCTAAACAAATGAAGAAACATTGGGTTGTGTTTTCTTTTTATTTATCTTGATGAGGTCGTTTTTAGTTGAATTATTGGCAGATCGCTTTGTGTTTTTCGAAGATTCTTCAACTTTGAGTGTTTTCGCAGCTGGGTTCGGGCTGATTACTGTTCTTGACAAGGACTTTATGCGAAAAAGTAGAATTTTCATTTTTTGACATTTATCAGGTATTATTTCAGTATATTTTGATTATTTTTCTTTTAGTTTGATTTTTTCCTCTTTAGTTTGTATTTTGAATTGAAACTCTGGTGGTTTTTTGCTTCCTCCTAAATGGTTCTTGATTATTGTTTTTTTTTTATTGATGGGGCTTGATTTTCTTGAAACACGTGGATTGTAATTGATTCTAGTTGTTTCTAGAAATTTGTCTTTCTTTGCTGTGGGGGAGTGTTACTGTTGTAGGAGTATGTGATGCTTATTATGCTTCTACTTCGTGTATTGAACAACATTAGTGTCTGTGGCAAATTGATGGTTCTATATTGATTTCCAACACAGCGCAGCAATTAAAGTCAGTATGAAAAAGATGTTATTTGCTTCCATTATTCCATTGCTTGCTTTTTGTTAGATAAGTAAAGAAAATATTTGTGTTTTAACTTAAAAATTTGACTTTTGAGGGAAAAAGTGGTTCCATATTGATTTCTGTGCCAGCGTAGCAATTAAAGTCATTGTGAAAAAGATGTTATTTGTTTCCACTAATACATTGGTTGCCGCCTGCTGGCTCGATGAATTGGCAAAGCGAAGGAAATATCTGTGTTGTTAACTTAAAACATTTGACTTAATATGTTATGTTTGCTGTATGGAGTTTACTGTTGTAGAAGTACACGACACTTGTTTCATGCCCATTGAAAATTGTTTGTTTATGGGAAAGTGGTGGTTCTATATTGATTTCCATTAGTGTATTGCTTGTCATTTGTTGGAGTTCTATTGATTGGCAAAGCAAAGCAAATATACGTGTTCACTTAAACTGTTTTGACTTAATATGTTATGTTTGTTGTGCATAGTTCTGCTGTTGTAGAAGTATTTGACTCTTGTTATGCTTCTATTTCATGTATATTGGAAATTGTTAATATTTGCATGAAAACGGCGGTTCTATATTAGCCCCTGTTTTACAACCTTTTTTACATAACTCTTTTTTTTACGAACTCATTTTCAACCATACATTCTCGCAATAAAATATTTTGTATGTAAAACCAAATTTTTTTCCTACTTTTTAACTTCTCACTCTCCAAAAAAAATTTACTATTTCAAAACTCATTCCCCCCTAAAAAAAACTCTCTTTAATGGTTGTCAAACAGTGGCGTAGTTTCCACGTTGACATAGCAATTGAAGTCATTAGGAAAAAGATGTTATTTGTTTCAACTAATGCATTGTTTGCCGTTTATTGAAGTTTATTGATTGGAATCGCAAAGGAAATATCCGTGTTAACTTAAAATGTTTAACATAATATGTTATGTCTTTGATGATTTTTACTATAAATTTATGATTGTTTCCTAATGCTTTAATAGTATGACATTGTGGATGAAGGTAATTATTTCAAGCTTGAGAGGAAAATGGTGAACCACGACTTGATGTTTGGACAGAATCACAGTGTATCTCTTAGTCAGAACCAGATTAGCCATAATCATAATGTGGCTATTGCTCAAAACCATGGCTTGGAGGTGGGCCAAACTCATGACCATGAAGCAGGTTTGGGGCAGAGCCATGATAGTGAGGGCAATGATGATCATGAATATGAACACGAGAGTGGGGTAATGTTGGAGCAGAAGCCTGAAGATGATGTCCATGATGCGCCTTTACCTACAGAGAGCAATGAGTTAGATATGTCCGAACACAATGAATTGGTTGTATCTGGGGACCAGGAACTTGATGAGAATATGGAATTAGCTGTTATCCAGCAGGACTTGGGTATTGAATCGATGCATGATATGAGTGTTCAGCAGGGTCCTCTAGTAGTTACACCCAATCATGTTCTTCAGGCACGTACTCTTGCTGTGAACCCTAATTACGAGCTTCATGTGGGACAAGAATTTCCTGATGTCAAAGCCTGTCGAAGGGCTTTGAGGGACACTGCTATTGCCCTTCACTTTGAAATGCAAACCATAAAATCGGATAAAACTCGCTTTACTGCTAAATGTGCGAATGAGGGATGCCCCTGGCGCATTCACGCTGCGAAGCTTCCCGGTATGCCCACTTTCACAATCAGGACCATCAATGACAACCATACATGTGGTGGAATCGCTCATCTTGGCCATCAGCAAGCCTCGGTTCAGTGGGTTGCCAATTCAGTAGAGCAACGGCTTCTTGAAAACCCCAATTGCAAGCCTAAAGAGATCTTGGAGGAAATTCATCGAGTTCATGGTATTGCTTTGTCATACAAGCAAGCCTGGCGGGGAAAGGAACGTATTATGGCTGCTATGCGGGGATCCTTCGAAGAAGATTATCGTCTCCTCCCACAATACTGTGAGCAAGTAAAACGGACAAACCCAGGAAGTATTGCCTCTGTTTATGGTAATCCGAATGACAACTGCTTCCAGCGTCTTTTTATTTCATTCCAGGCATCCATCTATGGTTTTCTGAATGCTTGTCGTCCACTACTTGGGCTTGATAGGACATTTTTGAAGAGCAAATATCTTGGAACTTTACTTCTTGCTACTGGATTTGATGGGGATGGTGGCCTGTTTCCTTTGGCCTTTGGTGTTGTCGATGAGGAGAATGACGACAACTGGATGTGGTTTCTCTCTGAACTTCGTAACCTGCTTGAGGTCAATACAGAGAACATGCCAAGGCTTACAATTCTGTCAGACAGGCAGAAGGGCATCGTAGATGGTGTGGAAGCAAATTTTCCCACTGCTTTTCATGGCTTTTGCATGCGTCATTTGAGTGAAAGCTTTCGTAAGGAATTCAACAATACAATGCTCGTCAACCTTTTGTGGGATGCTGCCCATGCTCTTACTGTCATGGATTTTGAAGCAAAAGTCATGGAGATTGAAGAGATATCTCAAGATGCTGCATACTGGATTAGGCGAATCCCCCCTCGTTTATGGGCTACTGCCTATTTTGAGGGGACAAGGTTTGGACATTTGACAGCCAACATAGTAGAATCTCTGAACGCATGGATTTTAGAAGCCTCCGGTCTTCCAATAATTCAGATGATGGAATGCATTAGAAGGCAGCTCATGACTTGGTTCAATGAACGTCGTGAGACTAGCATACAGTGGACATCTATTCTTGTGCCTACTGCTGAGAGGCGTGTCACGGAGGCTCTTGAGCGCGCACGTACCTACCAGGTTCTTCGTGCCAATGAAGCTGAATTTGAGGTAATATCTCATGAGGGGACGAACATTGTTGATATCCGAAATCGCTGCTGTCTCTGTCGGGGATGGCAGTTGTACGGTTTACCCTGTGCACATGCAGTGGCAGCTCTACTTTCGTGCAGGCAGAATGTCCATCGATTCACTGAGAGCTGTTTTACTGTTGCTACATATCGAAAGACATACTCACAAACCATACACCCGATTCCAGATAAAACATTATGGAAGGAGTTAGCTGATGGAGATCCAAATGCTAGCAAAGCTGCCAAGATTGTTGTTAATCCACCTAAATCTCTGCGTCCACCCGGCCGACCAAGGAAGAAGCGAGTTAGAGCAGAAGATCATGGTCGTGTGAAGAGAGTTGTACATTGTAGTCGTTGCAATCAGACAGGCCATTTCAGAACAACATGTGCAGCACCCATATGAGTCCTCATTCTGGCAATATATTCTGTGTAATAAAGGTAGAGTAATCCCTTCGTCTGTGCAGAGATTTTCTTAGATCTATTTATTATATACAGATTTCACGTTAGTTGAGGTTGCAAGTCAGTAGAGTAATTCTTATCCATGACATATGCCGTTAAACTTATGATAAGTTGCATACTGTATTTGGCTTGATAATGCAATAATGGATTGTTAATCTTCATGGTTTTCCTTTTCCCACAATAATTCCTAGATTTTTTTTATTTTTTTGGAGACTATTCTTTTTTTCGTTTTTATTCATTATTACTATTTCCTATTTCTTCGGCGATGAGGGGATGCACAAAATATAGAACAAGGAATCGAAAAGAAAATTGCAGAGTAATTCAGCTACAAAATTCATGGAACCCACAATTTTTTTCAACTTTTCAAATTTTTTCAAAATCTACTAAAAATCAAATTTTTAACCAAACCAAAAAGGGGCTCAGTATCTTTCATTCAAACGCGTTCACAACTTTTTTCGACTTTTCAAATTTCATCATATTTTATCAAAATCTACTAAAATTAGATTTTAACCAAACCAAACAGGGGCTTAATATCTGTCATTTATTAAACTCATTTTGACTCATGAACAGTTAATCTGCTTAGAGAATAACTTAAGTGCGAAAATTAGGAGCAATCTTGAAATTTCAATGCAATCTGCGTCACAATGTCCGCACCACTGGTTTGATATAATGTCCTTTGAAGAGCGGATTGATTGGCGTTCGGTTATTGTGTAATGTACATCGGTTGGTGTGTTTTGCTCCACCTTCGTAAATAAAGTTATGGCTAAAAACACTAGCAGTAAATTGGACAGTCGCAAAAAGTACAAATAACAATGCAGATTTGTATCGTCTAATCCGATCTAATACAGCAAAGATTAACAAGTTGAGGTGCATGGAGAATAGTTTCTACTACTGACAGAAAACCTCATAATGTGAAAAAACAGTATCCAATTGGCTCTGTATCAAATCAATTCTAACTTCTGCAAGATGTATTAATGTTTTGTTTACGGGTTCCCTGAAAGGAAAAGTATAATACTGCAAACATCATACAAGGATCACTCGGCTCGTCCATCAATCCATTCAGAACTGATTTTCATAGCCTCACATTAAATTAATCACCCAACTTAATAACCATAATTGCCACCATAGACTGAACCATATCGCCCGGTTTGCCCAGCAAGGTTAGGATTGGAAGGGGGAGATGAGTATACTGAACCGTGAGCTGCGTAAGAGTTATAGCCTGGATCGGTCGATTGAACATTTTGGGTCTGCGGTGGAGCAGCAGCATCTGCTATGAAATTCTGCAAGACAATTATTTGATCATTAAATTAGTCCATAGAATTTTGACCATGCAAAGTAATAAAGCACTGACTCATTGACATGGCAGCACAGCAAAAGGAGCAAAAACTGCTACGTCATGGATATAGGTGTAACTGAAACATCACTTTGTGACATTAATCGGTTTTCAATGGCCCAACATCTTTGGCACACATGCCAAAGAGTGGAAAATATACCAGATTGGAAATTCACGTGCATAACAAAATTTTCGGGGGCATAAGCATAATAGAAATATGAGAAAAAGATGTGCAGCTTTGGATAAGCAATCCGAAAGTCAGGGTTATTAAGATTGCCTGGATCAATTGCTGAGCAGTTTGAGTTTGAGAAGCAGTTCCACTAATCTCAACAGTCATCTCCCCAGGAACTCCCCTCGTTTCCTGTATGGTAACAGTAGCACCACTAACCCTCCGAACATAGCTTATTGTTGAACCTTGTGTGCCAATTACAGCATCAGCATAAGAGAGCGGAATTTGCATTTGCTGTGTGACCTGCAAAATCACCACTTCCAATCATTCATCGAAATCACAACAGAATATGTGCTCGGATTTTGTTTTTGGTCTTCTCCATTTTCATTTTGCTTATTTAGTTGCATCATTTGATCATTTGTCTATATGGGCTTGCAATGTCTTAGTCCATTAATAAGTTCTTCCTTTTCATTGTGCAAGCCAACTGAAAACACAAATAGCTAGACTGAAACTACAAACTTTTCCCATAAAATAGGGTATAGCAATCTTTTTATGACTTAATCATGTCTTGATAAGGGATCAATTAATGAATACAAAGTTCCATCAAACACAAAACTGGAGATAATTTTGCACCACTGGAAAAGGCTATAAAATTCTGGATGGAGCTCACAGCATATAAATCCTTTTTCTTACTGAAACTTTGATAACAGCATTATCACATAATATTCTGTCTGTTTGCTGGTTTGACTAAATTTAACCCAAAAAAAAAAAAAAAACAAAGAGGAAGGCTCAGGAGACTACATACTTCTCCTAACAGATGTCAATAAACCAAAATCAGGACAGTAACTACCTGAGTAATTACTGATGGTGCAGACTGGTTTGATGAATGCACTGGCATTGGCCCTTCCCTTCCATAGGCAGATATACCGTGATGGGATTGTTTTTCTGATGGAGGCATGTCAGCAGGTGGATAATAATTATCAAACTGCCTGGGAGGCGGGGCAAAACGAGGATTAGCTCCATATCCAGGACCTCCAGGTGCACTTGGAGCAAAAGCTTGAGGTGGCGGTCCCCAAGATTGGGCAGGAGGCATGTGTTCTATCTCGGAATTAGGCATTTGCATCTAACAAGAATAGAATTCAGTTAGGTCCAATTAATATATTCCTCTGATGATTTGTCCTGAATAGGATTTTATAATGGAAGGCACACTAACCTGCATTTCAATTATAGAAATTATGCTGCGATCTACTAAAAATTTTCTCAGATGTGTAGCAATTAATTCAATTGCCTTATGTATGCCTGCAGGCTCCCCTAGAACCTCTACAATCCTATCGTCTTGAAGAGCAAAACCAGGTAAGTCTTCTGCAATGCAAAGAGAACCAAGTAAGTAGGGGCTCCCCAACAAACTTACACTCCAATCTGCTTCTTTCCAAATTTACAGGGATGTTACCAGTTCCATAAAAGATGAAATAAGTTAAGACTCACATACAGAATTATGCAAACCAGTGAAGTAAATCAATAAGCAAGCAACTTATTGCGAATGAACTCACTTGAACATACAGAGATAAAAGGAAATAGATAAACTCAGCAAGAGAAGTAATGCCAGTGCCAGCTATACAACTGTAATTCAAGCACCAGATTTTCGTACAGGTAAAACAATGCAAAGAGAAAAACCTGATCCAAGAACTCTAACAACACAATTGGACTCTTCCTGAATGGATTTAACTGTTGTGCCTTGTCTTCCAATCAAACTTCCTGCTTGGGCAGCTGGAACGAGCAACCTTGTTGAAACTTTTCCTCCTGCACCTGGTGGAGCAAGAGAAGAATCACTATCCAGCCCGTCCACAACACGTTTGTGAACCCTGAGGAGACCATCTACTGCAGGAGGAAGAGGAGCATTAGGCTCTTCCTTGGCAGATACCATAACCTACCCACAAGATAGCAACATCAGCTCTAATACAACCCAACTAATTAGCAGCTATAAAAATTCCTCTACATAAAAAAAATTGTGTTGGAATATCAAAACTCAAAAGTAATAAGAAATTCTAGGCTGAATAAAATTCATATTGCAAATAATGGATCAAAGAAAAAGGCACATATCATGTGCATTTACTTAATTGTACAACTCAATTCTACTCAGTTTAACAGTCTCATACTTGTCTGGATCTTCTTTTTCAACTTTGCACTATCAAGAATCATCACCAATTCCCCCATAGTTAAACCAAAGGTTCAAATCCTATTAAATTAGCTCATGCTACATTATATTATGTTGACCCCTTTTCTGAATTTACTGATATATGTCAAATCAGAAAAATGAAAAGGAACAAGCATCGAATAGCCAGCAGTAAAGTGTTTGCTGGTCATCATAACAACCGACTTAGTTGCGATTGAAGGCAAATTCTTATGCAAATCCAAAATGACTATATAAGCAAAAGCACCATACCAGATGGAAAAACTACATTTACATTTAGGATACCAAAAATAATATAGAAGAGAATGGAATATATAACACTGAGATAGAAATAGAGAAAATCAAGCAATGCCTTTAAAAGAAAGGTACAAAGTGACAGGTACGAGTAATGTGTCATTCAGTTCAAGAAACCAAAAAGACATGAAAATGAACTTAGAAAAATAAATGTGAGACGTGTCAGAAGTTTGACTGGGCGGTCAACAAAACAGGTACTTCAAGATATTCAGATCTTGCTGAGGCAAGATAATTATGTAACACTATTTCAATGATTTTTTAATTCAGATTTGCTTTCTGGCGCTCTTTCGCACCTTGATCTCTGTTCAAGAGAGACTTGATTCAACAAGTGACAGGAGCTTTCTTGAGAAAGTGCAAATGAGGATTGGCAGGATTATTTGATGTAATGGGAAATGGTTAAAAGTTTGCTAGGGTATTTGATGGGCAAATAAGTGTCCCCTTTATTGCAAGACATTCTGTATTTGAAGCCCATGGTGCTTTGCTTTATGGGATTTTTTGACTAAGAACATACCATATTAGGGGGTTAGAAGTTAATTTTATTTAATATTTTATACGATCAAAAGCATATATGATCCATCACCAAATGGATGTGAAACTAGAATTGCCTCAAACGCTACTTACACTAGCCTGCAGAGGTTCATCATCGACTTGTATCCTTCACATCTCTATCATTGCATATCAAAGTAGGAAATGACTCCCTTGTGCATCTTCAGGAGGAGACGATGAGGCATAATTTTTGTTCAGTTACCTTGGACCATCTTCCCCCTCTTCACAGTGCTTTCTGATCTGTATTCTTGTTATTTTGACGGCGAAACACTCAGTTGGCTCATTCATTTTATCCAAAAACTCAGGTAAAGGATCTTATAGTCATGATTAATTTGTTCCATCTAATTTGACCTTCCAACATTTCTGACCACAGGGTGGAGTCTTGTCATCTAAGGTACATATTCATGTCAATACATTTTTATTATTCAATATTGTACAATCCTGAGTTCAATCTCTGTTCCTTTTGAGTTTTTAATTTTGAAGTACCAAGGCCTTCAAGGTGAAGACTTTCAACATGAGATTTGGTCCATTAAAAATTACAAGGCCATATGCTCTTTTAAAGATGTTGACCCACAAGGCCCTTTTCCCTGTTTTCTTTTTGGCAAATCATCAACTCATCCTTAGTGTGTTTTTAGGCTCCACCAAAGGAGGATGATGGGGGTTAGGATTCCCCAACCATTATATATATATATATAGAACTTGCTTGAATACATGGGAGGGTGACGGAAGCCTGACCTCCAAAGTAGAAAAATACAGAAGACAGTAAATGAGAACATACTGCCCCCTTACAAGGGTATAGAAGTGAAAGTAAGCTATAGCCCTCTTACACTAGGGATGCCATATCTGTCAAGGCCCTTTTCCCTTGATGTGGAATGAATTAACACATATTTTCTTGCACCACATATTTGCTAGAGATCTATGGAGGAAATTGTTTTAAGTTTTTGCTTTTTGAACCATTACACAAATTCTTTTCACTTAAAATTAATGGCATTGGCACTTTGAAGAACAATAAGAATTTATGTAGATGCATTCTAGCCAATACAAGGTGGATTTCAGAGGAATGTAGGATATAAGCATCATATACCAATATATTGAAGAAGATGCTTGAGACATTATATTTCTCCTAATTGGGCTGTTTCTTTGAAATATATTCTTTGAACTTATGGGACAAATACGAAAACTTGTGACTCAAGACAAGCATCAAGGGTGGAGGTTAAGGAAATGACACAGAAGGTCAAACATCTTCTCCAATTAAATCCAGAGGGGGCATTTTTCTCTCCTAATTGGGACGCTTCTTTGACATATATTCTTTGAACTTATGGGACAAATAGGAAAATTTTCGAATCAAGACAAGCCTCAAGGATGGGGATTAAAGAAATGATGCAGTTAGATGGTCAAAAATCTTCTCCAATTAAATTCAGTGTAGTGACCACTTTTGATCCTCCGTTTGACAAGAAAAACGTGACAGTAAGACAAAATAAAAATGCCAGAAATAAAGGAAATTTTTGACCACAAAAGAGCTGCTTATTTTGAGCGAAACCTGGGCCAAAGTATCATGAACCGCAACTTGGAAATTCCAACAAGTCCTCCATTAATAAAGTGCCAATATTAGAAATGGAAAATATATTTAATTCAATGGAGTATTTTCAAGACTCGAGAAGTTCAGAGAATTACATTAATTATAAATTGGAAATGGAGGAAAAGACGAATGGTTTCATAAAAGTCCACCCTTGAGGACAAAGGCGTTTCCAAGGGGGAAGGAAAGTTACAAGCTTATTTTTAGTTTTAGGAAAGTTATTATTTGTTCATATTTTTATTTTTCAACTGTAAGATTCTTATTCTATTTATTGTTTTTAATGTAAATAGTTAGTAATACGATCATGTCCATCTTGTGCTCTCTCTCTCTCTCTCTAGGCTAGTTGAGATAATTTGATACGTCTCACAATACCTAAATCCCTCCCATAGCAATCATCAAATTTAGTTGAAGATCATCGGTAGTCATGGTATGAAAAGGGCACGCCTCAAAGTGAGGCACACCTTCAGTGCCTCAAGGCACGTGAGGTGTGCGCCTCAGGTTTGCTATGATATTTGAATCTTTTTTTTTATTTTATTCCCTTTTTCTAAGCTTATATGTGACTTTTAGTTGAAATAGCCTTTTCAATTAGGCTCATCTTGTTCTCAAATAACAATAATAAAACAAAAAATCGGGCCCATCAATCTTTTGACTAAACAATACTACCCTACCCCATGCCTCATCACTCTCCCAAGACACAATAAGCTTCTTTCACAAGATTGCAAGGAGGCAACCAGCGGTTGTAGAACTCCAACAGCTATTTATTATTTTTTCCCTTTTTTTCCTGCATTTGGTCTCCTCTCTCTCTCTCTCTCTTTGACTTCATTTATTTTTTGTTTATAGTTTATTGTATGTTTATTTTTGTTTAATTTAATAAATTTTTGGTTTGTTGTGAGGCTTACACCTCAATCTGTCTCAAGGCCTCACAAAGGAAAAACACCTCAGTACGCATTTCTGCCTTTTTAGACGTTAGTTGTTGGTAAACCTAAGTGCTGCAAGTGCTATTGAAGTAGGAGAATTGGAAATCCCTGCCTCATGCAGCAATCATTTGATTTTAGTTGATAAATCCATATTGAATTAGGAGAAACCGAACATCCCTTCTTCCTTTCCCCCCCCCCCCCCCCCCACCCCATCTCTCTACAAACGCGTGCACACATACACATAAAAAGTAGAAGTACTTGTTGCACCCCCATTCTGAGAAAATAAATTAACGCATCATACACCAACTACATCCTACACTCTGGCAGGTGTATTAAGAGTATTATTAGGCCTCTATTTTTGCA